>VDFB02086081.1:73375061-73424388 GCA_007258455.2 Sequoia sempervirens | reverse complement strand
TTGCTATACCATCACATAAAAACTAGAGACAGACATCTTGATCATCCAACAACCCTAGTATCATAATCTGTTAACCGAACTATAACTCTTGGCATTAAGGCTTAATATTTTACTAAAGATTTTATTGAATCACATTGGGTGAACGAACTAACAGAATGTCATTTGATATCACAAAATGAAACACAAGAACAATTATGTATGATACCTTCCATTGTATGTGACATTTTCAAGTATACGGTTATTTAAAAGTTGCCAAGGCAGATAATGTATCAAATATATCTATACTATCTACAATAGTATTCAACAACAATTTATCATTTCTATTATAAAAGTGAGGGAAAGGTCATATAACAGAAGAAAGAATATTACGAAGCCCTACCAGCATAGAATTAAAGGAAAATGAGATAAACCTAAATGTTTCTTTTGACAATAAGAAATCTGTACACAGATAATGTAAAATATATATATATATATATAAACATATTTTGTAGTCAGATATTTATATTTGTGATTACGTAAACAACCAATACCAAATGGAGTATTACGTACACCAGGAACTCCATAAATGTTAATACACCATATAATTTATAAAAGAAATATCCACCTTTCTATGTGAAATTTAAGTAATAAAATAAACATATATAGAGACAAGAAATTAACGGTATCCATTAAATACCTAAAACTCAAAACTGTTCATAAAATAAATTACAAAGGATAAAAGGATAGGTAAGAGAGATAAAGAAGAATAACACAAATTTACATGGAAAACCCCAACTACAGAAAAACCAATCGAGAAAGATCCACAACTCTTTTATTAATCATCCATAGAAAATACATTCTCCCCCATCTTCATTCAATACATAGTCTTTTAAAGCCATCGTTTTCCCGAAAATAATCACTCCAACTTTTTTTTCAGAATAACTTCCCAAACTACTATTAATTTATTTATTATTAAAAATTAACAAATCAATTCAGTGTAAACTTTAGTTTCATCGCATGGATTGTTCACCCCAGGTGAAAATTTCATCATCAAGCCACAATTAGATTTACTTGCAACACTTTTTTTGAAATGTTAGTATATTCCAGAAAGGTAATAACTTTGTGAATTAAATAAATGTAGAAAGATAAAAGATGGTAATATTTATGATAGCATAATACTATTTTTTTCAACTTAATAATAATATGAACTAATTTAGAGTTATATTGATAGTGTAATTATATAGGTTTAACTTTAGCTTTGTAGGAATATAATTATATGTTTTCTTATATATATATATATATATATATTAGATCACAATACAAGGATAGGAATTGTGTATACATTTGATTATCTTATAATTATACCCAACTTAAGTATTATACTTATATAGTTAAATGAATACAATTAAATATCCTTCTAAATCTATTTGTAAATATTCATAAAAACTTATATTCTATCAAATACAAAATCTTGCATGTATTTTAATGGGACAATTATATACAAGCGAGGTTTCTATTTATTACAAAATATAAAATGTAATCCCTTTAACAACACATATTCAGCTAGAAAAGAGAGAAAGCTTTAAGAAATATTATTAAAAGATAAACTTCCATTTAACCTAAAATACTTCAAATGAAATGAATTATTACAAGAAGGTGGTATTACCTTACACCTTGCATCTTATAATGGAAACCATAACGTGATTAAAAAATTCATATTTTAATCCAATAATAAGAATGATATAAGGAGACTCCTACAATAATTTCTTACAATGAGATTTCAATACAAAAATCTATTCTTAAAATTCAGACATTGTTATTATTATTAAACTAAAATATTTCGTTTTCGAGAGGGGCATTATAGAGATGATCAGTTTTATAAAGGGGCGTGAATATTTCTTTATTGCACGATGATATTCATGAGGAGATATATTTCGAGTAACTTCCAAGATTTGTGTAGGACTCTTCACTTGATTGAATTATTTGACACTCATTATATGGTCTCGAACAAGCCCCTTTGTCTTGTTATAAGAAGATTGATGGTTTATTTCTAAATTTTGATTTCACTTGTTGCCACTTTAATCACATATTGTATATACAAAGACATGGATATAAGATTTTGATTCTCATATTGTATGTATATGATGTGATTCTTACTAGTATATCCTCATCCATGCTTCAAGATATTCAACACACTTTGATGGAGCACTTTGACATGATTGATCTTAGGATTTTACACTATTATTCATCTTCAAGTCCTACATTTTATTGAGTGGATCTATATTTACCAACATAAACATACCATTTACTTGATTCATTAGGAAATATGGTTGATTTTAAGCCTACTCCCACTCCATTTTATTCTAGTGCCACTTTGATTTTCACTTGCACCATACCTAGTGTTGATACTAATTTATACATATAGTTAGTCGGTAGTCTTTTATATTTGACCCACACTCATAACATATCACCTTTTTTGTTGGTATTATCTCTCCCTTTAAGCATGATCTTAATGAGAATCATTAGAAGGAATCTAATCATATTTTGGGGTATATTTGGGGTACCACATATTATGGCATTCAATAAACACTAGAAGATTCTCATATAGTAGGCTTCATAGATTGAGATTGGGTTAGTGATGACGACTCATGGGATTCCTCTTCAATTATATTCCAATTACATAGTCTCACAAGAAGTAATTCATGATTGCATTATCATCCATTGAGGCTAAGTATCAAGGTTTGGTACTTGATAACCATAAGGTTCTGTGTATTAAACATATTAAGATAGAGTTTGGTTTACCACTTGATAATCCTACTATTCCTTGGTGTGATAATCAAAGTTCCATTCACATTTCTTGAAACCCAATGGGGAACTAAAGGATACAACACATTGAGATACACATGCATTTCATTCAATAACTCATCCATGATGATGTTATCTCCTTAGAGTATTTTCTACTCAGGAGTAGGTTGCATGCATATTCACTAAACCTTTAGCATTACCTCATTATCTTTAGTTAAAAAATATTCTTGGAGTGAAGGAAATTATCTTCAAGTAGTCATCTTGAGTTCTCCTTTTTTTCTTTTCTAAGAGGAGTTTTTTTCTCATAGGGTCTTCTCCTTTTCTTTGTTTATGAGAGACTTTATTGTACATGGGTGCCTCATCAGATCTAGTTATCAAGGTCCACTTTTTTAGTGTTTAGATCTATCCATAAATATCACTTAAGGGAAGTTTTAGATTGAAAAGTGGTTTTACACAACTATTTCACATGTACCTAGTTGTCAAATTCACGCTAGTTTGTATGCTCACTTAGAGGATTTTTATTTTTCTTTTGTCTCACCTAATGAGTGCACTAAGTATTTCCTCACACTTTTCCCAAGTGTGCCCACATGAGTCACCCCTTTTGGAGGAGTAGTCAATATTCTATTTCCACCTTCCTTCTTCCTCCTTGTACTACATAGAATAGGAGCATAGTGTACTTTATTCATTCACTTTTGTACGATAGTTTGTCATTTTTATAAATTTATCTATGTAAGTCATTTGATTTTACATTCATCATATTTTTCTCCATCACAAATAATTTACTCATTTATTTCATTGACTTTTTTGGCTCTCAAAATTCTACGCCCATTTCTCTAGAGGAAGCACTTGCTACTTATACACAAGGGGACAATAACATGCAAGAATGAAGTTCGAACTCATCAATAAGAGATAGACAAATTTGGTTTGAGTATTAGGATAAGACACATCATCTTC
This sequence comes from Sequoia sempervirens, assembly GCA_007258455.2. NCBI lineage: Eukaryota > Viridiplantae > Streptophyta > Pinopsida > Cupressales > Cupressaceae > Sequoia > Sequoia sempervirens. The sequence goes on along the minus strand of VDFB02086081.1, from coordinate 73,420,650 downwards.
TTATTTAGGTTTTGTTACCATGGTTTTTGTCATTCCCTCCAAACCACATCCGCCCATGAAAATTCTACCTAAGTTAAAGTTATCACCACTTCCTGTGGTTTTCAAAACTATGTTAGATGTCGCTATGGTTGTCACAACCCCTTATGTTTTTGGACACTTTGAAGTTAAGCATAAATTTTTCCATTGTATATATTCTTTATAAAGTTTTGAAAACAACGTTGTAGTTTCACAACCTTGCTGAGCATCAATCGAAAGAATACAAATTTAAGTGATAAGTAAGACTAACATTATTTCAAAACTTTTGTAAAGTTTTGAAACCATAGTCAGTCCTTGATAGGGTTTCAAAGACCTATTTTATTTTTTATGGTAAAGGATTTCTTTTAAATACTTACTACTTTATTAGTTTTGAAGCCCCTTTTCAAAAAGCACCCAAGTGTTTCAAATTGTGCCTTGATGAAATATTGTGAAGTGGAGAATAAAAATGTTTTCAAAATTATGTTAGATTATGATGAGTTTCTCAAAGCCTCATCGGGACCTGACATAGGTTGCATACATTATTATTAAGATAACCATCTTATATTTTAAGATTCCTACTTAAAATAATACAAAAAATGGAAATGATGAAGCACATGAAGAAAAAGCAAAGAATATCAAATTCATCACATTAGGTAGAGCAATTAAAACATAGAAATTGGTATATATATATATAATATCAAAAGGGGGATTTTGAGTACAATATTTTATGCATAGAGAGTGAACATCAAGATGTCGATACCTTCCACAACTTCCTGAGTTCTTTCAATCTTTGTAGGGGAAAACAAGTTTTCATTAAACTCAACATAATGAGAAAAGGTATCCATTACATTTCTCTAGTCCAACATGTAGGAGAGTAACAACTTCTTTGAATTGCTCATTCCAGAGAGTAGTGGTAATGCATAAAGTGTCCCCTACCAGGCCTTCTTGCAAGTACTCACTTAGTCATCCCAAGGTGAATTCCACACTAGCTATTTATGCTAGCCTCACCAGTCTCTTAGTAGCTCTAGCACCCATCCCAACTTGTCAGAAGTTTGGATGATGTTATACATTAAATGCTCCAAGAGTGCAAAGTTATGAACGTGGACCTATGCAAGGAATTTATCCCCACTAATATTCCTTATAACTCCCTCTTCTACGTCACTCCTTATAAGGAATACCTCCTTACGTTGGTTTGTTGCTCGTGTAGGAGCACCTAGGCCTTATTAACAAAATTTGATCACTTGGATGATGATAGGTTGGTCAGTAGGTTAGTATGGGTGTTTGAGTTTATTTAATCTAAATAAGGTCTAAAAAGACCATTTATGATGTAATTGGGTGATTTGGAGTCCTAGTTGCCAAGTTTGTAAAAGTTGCACAATAATGTTGTTAAGTGCAAAACAAAGTTGTCAAAATGTAGTTTTAGGGAATATGAAGGGATTGGTATTTTAAATGGTAGTTAGAGGAGTTAGATCATTGGTTTTTTATTTGAAAATGTATTTAAAGGCTTCATGAAAGCTTGAGCAGTTTGTTGAAGTTTTGTATTGAAATCAATTTTAATAAACATAATGTTATCTACAATTTCTTCTATAAATCTTAACTTTGTTCTTTCTATACGGACTCGTACATGTTCTAAATGTTCTAAATCCTTTTGTGCTCTATAGATACATGACATATTTCATTTGAACTCATTTTAAGATTCTAACTTAGGATATTGGGGGAGATTTTCAATATTTTCTGTAGTAGCCTATTACCATAGTATTAAGGTTTTGATAGTAATTTAAATGATGTAATTGTCAATCCACCTACTATCCTCATCTATTACTTAGTGGATTGAAATTTTTTTATGGTAGAGCGGGTGCTAAATGTTTAGGAAGGAAGGGGAGCAAGTTGTTTGGTTTGGAATGATACCCTAGGGTCAGATAATGCATTTTTTTCATGTGAAATGGTGGTGTCAAGGTAGTGTTTTAAAAAATCAGTGAAGGAGTTATATATTTGAAGGATTAGTGACCATGTGCAAAGTATATGAAAGGTGTTTAATGCATTAGTTGTGTCTAAGAAGCTCGGGTAGTATTATTGTTGTCAATCAGATTGCACCCGAATGCTTGAATGACTAAATTCAACAATCTGTTGAAACATGGGAACTATCTTCAGGCTGTGGGTATTCCTATGGCGAAGATAGACCTCCAGATTCTAGGCTGGTTCCTATATGATGATCAATTAGGTACTTGGATTATTTTTTGGGAAAAGGGAAAGAAACTTAATCTAATGCAAAACTGGAAAAGCTGAACTATGGTGATGCACCTATTTGATTTAAAGAAAGTAGATTAATTCACAACCGATTCCTTACGAGCCTATTTTCACAACTCAAACTAAACAATTTAACTGCATAAACGATTCACAAAAAGGCCTGATAATTCATTCTTTATGAAGGAAGAATGTATTTTCACAACTTAAAGATATGAATGCATTATAAGCACAATTTATGACCTGCAACTAAAATCATTTTTTTTGTACATGCAAATTTACAAATGTGATAGAAATTTAAAGGTTTTGATGTAAAACACATTAAATTTGCATCCAAAACATTCATAAAACAAGACAACTGAATCTAAGAAGGCTAATATCTAACTTGCAATGACAACAGAAGGAAAACTTTGCAAATGATACTCTAACTTAACCTGTAAACCTACAAAACTGTATTAAATCTAAAATGCTGAGTTACAAGATATTTTTCTTTGCAGAATGCAAAGGCAGAAAACAAGAACTAGTGAAAAAAGATAAACTTTTTCCAATATATACAAAAGGCATGCACCAAGCAACTAGCAATAAAACTGAATGAGAATTGAAGTGAAAACAACATCTCCAATGTGAAATCCGAGCAAAAGAGAAAATCCTGATAAAAATAGTCCAAACTCATGCAAAAATGAGTGAAATTAGACTCAAATTGGCTATCAACTCGTAACTGACCCATGGAGCACTCAAACTGAACTGAAAATCCTGAAAAAGTGGGCTAAAGCATGCGAAATTGTCTCATTTTTATCAACTCGCCCATCTCACGATATGCATGATCAACAAGATCTCAAAACAGACATGGAACTGTGGTTGAGTCGTAAAAAACCACCATTATCTCCCTTTTGCATGATTAGTTGACAAATAATAAACTGAAGTCTCCACCTTTATTTACTTGTGTCTCTGTATGAATAATAATTTTAAAGGGGACTTCAGTCTCATTCTCATGGCATGCATAATACATGACTTTGAGCTTCAGTATCATCAATTACAAGACATAATCTTTCTCTTCCATGGCGAAATTATATAACAAATATTAAGGCAATATTAAATTTGCACTTAATAGATGTTAGGAAATAAATATGCATGTAAGAGTATAAGACGATTTTTTTTCCTTTTTAAAAGTTTTAAACAATAATCACAAAAAACCTCTTATAACTCCCAAGTTCCATTAGCTATCTAACGGCTCCCACTAATCACTAGGTCAATTGACTTAAAAGTCAAGACCATGGTAATGATTCAAATAGAAATGATTTTATTTATTAAAAAAAATAAGTCAAAAAAGAAATGATTTGAATTATGCTTTTGGTAAAAGCCATCGAACCCTAAATTATCAAGTTATTCTTCATTTTTCACATTGTATTTTTCTGGAGAAGACTCTGTCGCACTGCTATGGTGAAAAACTTGGCTCAAATGCACCATCCTTCTGCTGTCTTTTGGTGATTTCCTGAAGGAAACTGCAAAGAAATGTGTGGTAAGTCATTTTTCGGGAATTTTTCTGTGGTGCGAGTTTTAAATAGGCTTCTACAGCCACGACCATGCATTTCTTCTGATGCTTTTTTCTTTTTTGTATGTTCCTTCTACTGCTAATGGCTGAAATGAAAGAGGCTTTTGAGGCCACCATAGAAGATTTCCCTGAAGCCTTTATTATGGAATACCTAATGTAATCATTACTCTGTGGTTGTGTGCTTATTTCCATCAATATGCTTGAGGGTTTCTCTCGCACTTTTGAAGGATTCTCTAGCATTCGTATGGTGCTATCTTTTGGAAAGCCTGCTATTTCTTCATTCACTTCATGATCTTAGCCTCTGCAACATTATAAGTCATAGATTTCATTCGTTGTCTTGAGTCTTGAGGAATTCTCTGCATCTTTTCTTCATAGCACAAAAGCAAAGTAGGGGTTTGACAACTTATAAACTTGACTGTAGATGAGGGCCTTCTGATACCTTCAATGGCCGCAGTTTTCCCATTCTGGGTATTTTATTATATCACATGCCAAGCCTTCTCCATTGTATTTTCATTGCACAAAACTTGCAAAACAAAACTATTGTCGAATTGTCTCAAACCTACAGTGGCATATGGCATTTCAATGATATGATATATTTCGTTCACTAGCACTTACAAAGAATCAAGAATTTCTTTATAAATTTTGCATTTGTTATTGTCCATTGAATCACCAAATAAATCATTATAATCCTCATCAAAAAGTGTATTTGGCCTTGCTACTTTTGAGTTAAAGATCACTTTCATCTCCACTTCTATAACAAAATTCATTGCACCATTTACTGTTAGTATTTCTGGTCTTTTTAGCTCATACTTGGAAACCTGTAGGTATAAAATATTGACCCATATGACTGTTATTTTCCTCTATATATAAGCTCACTCAAAAGCACTTATCTCTATGATTTTCATAACTTTTCTCCACTATGAAAATTACATAATTGTTATAATGGCACTTCACCATTTGATCACAAGCTCTCCCATACTATGGCTGCACTCTTAAAGATCCTGTAGCTGCTTGTTTTAAATTACTGCCTTCCACTTATGGAGTGCAATATCATTAGTATTGTCTGCTGTGAATGTTTTTTCAATCCTCTGAGTCTTTCTACTTCTTTCTCTAGACTTGAATTCCTTTGATAAATGGAACAAAGCACAAATCTTTAATGAACCTAACATGGCTGTAATATAACTGTGTCTGCCCCTTTATGTCAACCATGGCTGTTACTTCATCATTATATGAGTATTAGCTATTATAAGTGATAAGCATTTGTACCTATTATGCATCACTGCTCCTCCTGTCTCTTTTATAGACTGTGTATATGCTTTTGAAGTGATGAAAAATATTCCAATGCTTGAGTACTTTATTTCCCTTCAATGTAAAGAGGCTCTATACTTCATTTAAATGTAATGTAAAAATGCAAAGCAGAGCTGAAATAGGATATCAATGAAATTGATGAGTTATTTACATGTTTTGATCATTCTTTTAGCATAATGAGCAATATTGTGCTTGCTCAAACTGTTTTCTAAATCTCTTCTTGGTTACAATAGTTTCTCTTAATGACTGTTATCAATATTAATGAACTCACGTATGTAACTTGAGAGTGTGTCCTCCTTGATATGTCGAGATCAACCCTTGTGGGAGCCCATTTTACTCCACATATCTGATAAGATGATCATGAAAATAATAAACCTGTTCCTGTACAATGAACAAACATGTTAGCAAAATAAAAGAAGCTGAAAGCTTTCCTCTTGAGTTTTATGCCTTTGAAATCTAAAATCATCTGATGGATGCCTGACCAAATGTATACTACATTTTTGTTGGTAGCATAGGCATATGATAGGATTTGACTCACATTTCTCTAACCACACTTCTATCAACCTTGCGGGTGCATCGGAGCTTGGAGCTGGAGCCACAACTGAAGACCTCGACTTGTCAATGATTCGTCATTCCAGGCAATGACAAATCACTTTCTACCCTATGCCTTCTTTATTCTCAATTGTATAGTCTACTTTACTTCATGCACCCCTTATTTGATTATGAAAATCAAATTGAGTTACTCCCACGGCTTGTGTGGGATTCTGGTTTGTACATTATGAATAAAAAAACAAAAAATATGCAAACTTATGATATCATTTTGAGATGTTTTTTGCATAATATTACTGAAATTTACACTGTAATGAAACATTTCACAATAATGAGTACTTAGCAGAAACTTTTGAAAAAATTGTGTACCTTTTGATTTGAATTTGCAATTCAGCTCTACCTTTTTGAGCTGGTAGTGAAAAATAGGTAACAATTATTTCCAATAAACCCTAGAAGTTTGTATGGGAATTGAGGGTTTCATGGTGTAGCGATTTAGAATCCCTAAACCTATGAATAAATAATGGAATTTGGTGTTTGATACTTGATTGCTGACTATTTGTGGAGATTTGGTGAAAACAAGGTGTTTAAGAGGTACCTCCTTGGTTAATTTGGGCTAATTTAGTAGCCTTTTGGGTAGATTAGTCTATTGAATCTCTATGATGTGTCAAATAAACCTTGGGTAATTTTTTGGGATAATGTGTTTGGGTCTATTTAAATGCTCAATTGATGTTTTGTTGGCCATTGTACGGCCTTCTCTAAAAGATATCTCTATTTGATGATTTTTGAAGGCTAGAAGCCTATTGGTGAGGGTTTGAGACAAGTTTAGTGTTTTGTGTTCAAGGGAAGGTTCATTGATTGTGTTGGGTCATTTTGTGTTGCAAATAAGGTTATCAACCACCTTTCTTGCATCAAGTGGTATCAGAGCTCAGGGACAAGGTCTATTTTGATTGGATTTTGTAGGTTTGAAGATAGAAGGTGGAAATTCAAGTTTGTGAAGATGCCTTCGAAAGGTGTTGGTGTTGCTAGAGAGTTGCAAGACCTGAAGGAGAAGCATGCTAAGCTTATGGAATCACATAATGTAGTTTTGGCAAGGCTTGCTGCCTTGGAGACAAAGAAAAAAGAGAAGTGAATGAAGAGAGTGAAATAGAGGATGATGAAGAAGAATATGAGGATGTTGATGAAGAACTAAACCCTGAAGATCAGAGGATGATAAAGATGCTAAAAGCAGTGAAAGGTGATTCTCATAAGGTAAAATTTGATCTTCCTATGCATAGTGGTAATTTAAATGAAGAAGAATTGCTTGATTGGATTGATGCTATGGATAATTACTTGGAAAGTGAAGACATCTTAGATGAGTAGATGGTGAAGGTGGAAAAACAAAACTCAAAGGTCATGCTCTTCTATGGTGGGACTATGAGCAAGAAAAGAGGAGAAAACAAGGAAAACCAAGGATTACTTCTTGGGACACGATGATACAAAATTGGAAGGTAAATTTCTTACAAAATATTATGAAGTTCAATTGTATAAAAGTTGCAAGGATTGAAACAAAAAGATCTAGATGTCAAGTCATACATTGATGAATTCCACAAAATAAGTATAAGGGAAAGAAGGGATGAAGATGAAGTTGAGAAAGTGGCTAGATATCTAGATGGTTTGAGGTTTAATATACAAGATGAACTTGTTTTTGCTAACTGAAAGTCTATGGAAGAATGTTTTCAATTAGCAATCAGAGTGGAGGAAAAGCTTAAAACAAGGCAAGAGAAATCAATTAGAGGAAGAGGTGTTAACACAAGAGGGAGAGGAACAATCCCTACACCAAAGCAGCCATTGGAAGAACAAGAAGGGGCAATTAAAGGTAAGGATCAAGGTGTTGATACTAGAGGAGGTTTTAGGGGTAGAGGTAGATTCAATGGTGGAAGAGATTCTAATGTCTTTGTAGGGAGATGCTATACCTATAATGAATATGGTCATCCATATTGGAAGTGTCTTGAAAAGGTTGGTAGTTCATCTAGTGGTGAAAAGAGGATTGATAGGAGGGCACAATTGGTTCAAGAAGACGAATGTGAGAGCACAAATTCTACAAGTTTAAGAGTTATTGTTGAAACAATTGAAATGCTAATGTTGAGGAAGACAATATTGAAGGCAACAAAAGAGGTGGAGCCATTGCAAAGGAAGAGTCTTTTCAAAACTAATTGTAAGTGCAATAATAAGGTATGTAGAGTTGTCATTGATTCTGGATCTACTGAAAATATGGTGTCTAGTGAGATGGTGAGTAAGCTGAATCTGCAAAGAGTTCCTCATGAATTGCCTTACAAAGTATCATGGTTGAGTGATGGGCAGTCTTTGTTGGTTAATGAAAAGGAAGTTGTTGAATTCCAGATTGGGGTTATAGGGATAGTGTAGTTTGTGATATTCTTCCTATGTATTTTTGTCATCTACTCCTAGGTAGACCTTGGTAATATGATAGGCAAGTCTTGTATGATGGTAGAGAGAAACCTATACAATAGTCAAAGATGGGTGTAAGTTCATTTTGACCCCACTTGTGGAAGATGAGAAGGGAAAGGAAAAAGTAATCATGTGTGGAAAGAAAGAAGTTGTAAAGAATGTAAAGTAAGACAAAGGATTGGATACCATAGTCAGTATGAAGACTGATAATGCTTTAACAACAATTGTGAAGGCTGATATAGTAGTAGGAAAAGAGTTGGCAGTAGATTGGAATAAAAATGTGTTGGTTGGAACAATGGTATGTCCTTTGATTGAAGGTAAGCTTGTAAAGTGTGAAGGATCTGCAGGAACAATAGGAAATAAGATTTATGGTACAGTGAGAGTAGTGGTATGTGAGGACAGTAAAATGATGATAGGTGCTGGTAGGGCAAGAAGTCTGATGGCAGGGGTAAAAGAATAGAACTGTGCACAAAGACTTGAGGATGAATATAAGCAAGGAGATGAGTTAAAGTTAAAGACAGTTCATGGTAATGGTGTTGCTAACAATTGTTTATTTGCAGGTGTAGGTAAGGGAAATAATTCAAGTTTTGATCAAAGAAAAGGAAAAGGGCAAACATCAGGTCAGAATGTTGGAGTGAAGATAGTTGCATATGCAAGCAAATAAAAAGATGTAGGGAAAATTGAAAGAACACAGTGGATGAACCAAGGGGAAGTGTTTTCAGATCAGTGGAATATGTGTGAATCTTGGAGAAGTTGGTATAGGGCACAACTCATGTGGCATGAGTTCTTTTCTGTAGGGTTGTATGGTGCAGGAGCACCTAGGCCTTATTAACAAAATTTGATCACTTGGATGATGATACGTTGGTCAGTAGGTTAGTAGGGCTGTTTGAGTTTATTTAATCTAAATAAGGTCTAAAAAATACCATTTATGATGTAATTGGGTGATTTGGAGTCCTCGTTGTCAAGTTTGTAAAAGTTGCACAATAATGTTGTCAAGTACAAAACAAAGTTGTCAAAATGCAATTTTAGGGAATATGAAGGGATTAGTATTTTAAATTCTAGTTAGAGGAGTTAGACCATTGGTTTTTGATTTGATAATGTATTTAAAGGCCTCAAGAAGGCTTGATCAGGTTGTTGAAGTTTTGTATTGAAATCAATTTCAATAAACATAACATTTTATGCAACTTCTTTTGTAAATCTAAACTTTGTTCTTTTTGTACGAACCTGTACAGGTTCTAAATGTTCTAAATCATTTTGTGCTTTGTAGATACACATGAATTATCTTTCATTTTAACTCATTTTGAGAGTCTAACTTTGGATATTGGGGGAGATTTTCAATATTTTTTGTAGCAGCCTGTTAGCACAGTATTAAGGGTTTGATAGTAATTTAAATGATGTAACTGTCAATCCACCTATTGTCCTCATTTTTTACTTGGTGGATTGACATTTTTTGATGGTAGAGTGGGTGCTAAGATGTTTAGGAAGGAATGGGAGCAAGTTTTTTGGTCTAGAATGATACCCTGGGGTCAAATAATGCATTTTTTTCATGTGAAATGGTGATATCAGGGTAGTGTTTGACAAATTAGTGAAGGAGTTGTCTATTTGAAGGATTAGTGACCATGTGAAGAGTATATGAAAGGTGTTTGATGCATTAGATATGTTTGAGAAGCCCAGGTAGTGTGATTTCCAATAAACCCTAGAATTTTGTATGGGAATTGAGGGTTTCATGGTGTAGCGATTTAGAAGCCCTAAACCTATGAATACATAATGGAATTTTGTGTTTTGATACCTGATTGTTGACTTTTTTGGAGATTTGGTGAAAACAAGGTGTTTAAGAGGTACCTTGGTTAATTTAGGCTAATTTAGTAGCCTTTTGGGTAGAGCAGTCTATTGAATCTCTATGTTGTGTTAGAGAAACCTTGGGTTATTTGTTGGGATAATGTGTTTGGGTATGTGGAAATGCTCAATTGATGTTTTTTTGGCCATTGTACGACCTTCTCTAAAATATATCTTTGTATACACCTAAAAATGGTCACATCACAATAGTCTGGTAATTAATTAAATATTTTTAATATTTAATTAAATCTCTGAATTCAATCTGCGTATAAATAAATCTAAATAATTTATTTATGTTGTTCATTCTTTCATTTCGATTAAATAAATAAGTTTATTTAATCACTTTTCTTATCCATTTCTTAATTAATTAAATAAACATTATGATTTATTTATATTAATTGTCATATAATCTTGGCTTGAATATTTTATTCAAATAAAGATTAAATATTCTTGTCTTCTAAAAATCCTCTAAATTCCATTCACAATTAAATATTCCAAATATTTAATTAATTCTTCTAAAAGTCCATTCATAATTAAATATTCCAAATATTTAATTAAATCTTCTAATGTCCATTCACATCAAATATTTCAAAAATCTTTTAAATCTTCAAACCCACATAATACATAAAATTAAATAAATTTATTTATTTAATTTGGATTATCTACAACAACCGTTGTCGGTATTGGCATGGTGTAATGGTTTATAGGTGGAATTGTTGTTCCTGCCACCAAGGTTCAAACCCCATTGGGGTGTTATTGTTGAATCATTGTATTTGGTTCATAGCTCCGGCCAAAAGCATTTACCCCTTGAATACAAAAAATCTACAACAATCGTGAAATAACTTCAAAACAGAAAATTAACAAATTTCTCTGTTTCTGAGCAAAGTTGTTCCCGTGGGTTGAAGACAGACCTCCATTATTCTCTCCAACCTCCCAACATCTTCCATCTTCCTCTCAACCTCTCCATCTCTCACTATTCAAATTTACCAGACAATCTCACAGCCATTGATCTTTGCCAGCCATGCTCTTGCTTGTAAAAATCTATAAAAGGGACTGTCGGGTCTTTGAAAAGAAGAAGAAGCTTGCATATAGGAAAACTATAGTCAAACAGCCTTCCAGCATCCATAGCCTTTAGAATCATAGAATAGCATAGCTTAGCATATTAACAATCCATATCATGGCCTATCATCCTCATATCATAGTTTCAAAAGAATTCATAATCCACAGCTCCTGTGCATAATCCACAACCCTTGTGCATATCCGTATATCAACATTTCACTCCACCAGCATATAGGATAGAGAAGTACTCTCCATTTGCATACTCGTTCTACAGGTTGCCATTCTGAGAAGCTTTGCTTACACAATCTGAGAGCATCGGCTTCAAGCAAATCACTGGAGATAGAGGACAATGGAACGATTCTGAAGAAGCTCTGTTTGATTTCTTTGATTTCAATTCTATTTAGCTTTTCTTTAGTTTAATGTTGCATTGGTGTGTTTTTGTTATCTTATTTTGATACTAACATTTCCCACACACATTTTTGGCGCCCACTGTGGGGCTCTTGCCCCAATTTTAACATCTTTTCACAAATTTTTCTGACAGGTTACGGCTGGAAGAGCGTATTAGCGCATTAAACACGCTTTAGCGCAGTTCACACCTAGTTTAGCACTCTTTAACTTTGTTATAGCGCCCTTTAAGGATTCTAAAATGCTCTTTACTTATCCTACAACGCTCTTTACTGATCCTACAACGCCCATTACTGATCCTACAACGCTCTTTACTTATCCTGCAGCTCTCTTTACTGATCCTGCAGCGCTCTTTACTGATCCTGTAGCGCCCATTACTGATCCTACAACGCTCTTTACTTATCCTGCAATGCTCTTTACTGATCCTACAATGCTCTTTATTGATCCTACAGTGCCCATTAATGATCCTGTAGCGCCCATTACTGATCCTGCAGCGCTCTTTATTGATTCTATTGCGCTCTTTACTGTTTTCATAGAGCATTTCTGTATTAGTGCTCTTGATGTCTATTTTAGCACATTTCTTTTTCTTAGCATAGAATTTGTAAATCTGCAACTGTAATCTATAACTTAAGTAGGATTTGACTGGATCTGACGCGACTGTGGCCAGTAAGAGCTTTAAAAAAAATAACCAATCCTAGGATAGTCACTTAATTGAAATGAATCAATCCTAGGATAGTCACTTAATTCAAAATCAAGCAATCCTAGGATAGTCACCTCATTTTCTATTTTGGACTAAAAAGAACTCCATGTCTTTGTGAAGCAATATCTTCACCTAGCATAGAAAATTGTTTATTTGGGCTTAAAATTGAACTCTTGCTTGCTATGATTAAACAGTGATAGGCTTATGATCTCCCCTTAACTGGGTGATCAAAATTCCAGACTCATCTATTTTATTTCATGCAATTTTAAGCTTTGTTAAAACCTTTTTAGAAGGCCTGCTGTAGTGGGAAAAAGTACTCACCCTACGGGAACGACCTAAGTGGGAACAACTAAAGCCAAGTTTTCCAACCCACTTTAATCAAATGCGGATGGTTGATGAAAATCCCATTCGATGGTAGTGTGCAAGATAACCATCCCCAAAGCCTTTGTTCTAAAGGTTGGGAGGTCTCTTGAGGGAGTATATCATTTTCCGCACCGAATGGAAACCCTTACTACAACTTAGTGTAGTATCTAACCGAAGTCAGTTTTCGAACATCATAATAATCACAGTGCAGGGGAGGGAAGAATCTACCCCCAAGATACTCACCATATAACTGCCAAGGACCGTTTGCTTAGGGGATCCGGTATCCACTTCATCACTCTGAGTACGCGCCTGGAAAAGACAAAAACATGGGCGCCCCTTTGGGGGTGACACGGCTGTGTGAGTCGACGTAGTTCTAAGATGTGGGTTGTTGATTATTATGGTGACCTACCTAAGTACTAAGAGTGAGTCTGCTTGAACTATCTGTCATGTGTAAAACCTGTGAAAATAATTTTTGAAAAACATTTTGATCATACACTTGATGTTTAGTATAGGACTTAAAAAACAACTATTCTACAACTTGCTTGATGTGTCTTCAAAACATTAAATCAGTAAAGATCATCCAAAACTCACAATTACATTGATTACTCTCATGTTAAGAGATTGGAAATCCACAACCTTTGTTTAGGAATCCATTCTCAAACGAATCAAAAATCCAAACAAACCACTTAGCTACCAGAAACTATTGAAGAAAAGACGATTCTTGTACCAAAGTTGAAAGGTTTTACTTAAACATAGAACCTTTATCCATCGATATCATGATTATGCTATAGAACCATTATACTCATGAGCTTTCTTTCAAAGAAGAGCCCTTTCTCAAAGGCACAACCATAGTCAGCGTATTCGTTCTTCTTATATTCCCCAACCTGCAATTGAATATTCTACTCGTCCAAATCAATTTCTACAATAGAGAACTCAATCACATTAGGCATTTATCACAAATCCATCTTTTTACGAAGCTACGATCAAACTTCATAAAGTGAAAAATCATTTTTTTCTTGATCTTTTGCTTAAATTCCCGCCAACAGGATTTTCATCCTTTCAATCAGGGAAAAACATGAGCTAAAGACTAGAAATCTTTTAAGTCATAGAATCTTCATTCTATCCTGACTTTCATAACCATCAAAAATTGCACTATTTCATTCTTTTGATCAAAAGTTAGTAGAATTTGGGGCAAAGCTTATGCCTGTTGTCACGAGATCTTGAAAACACATAGAAAAAGATGAAAGAGAAAGTACCACAAGAAAAATGGGTGATAATAGTGAGAAGGAAGAGAATCCATTTTATATTGAAGAGATAACAGAAGAAAAACTTCAAGAAGCAGAGCAAGATCCCCAATTCCATACTTTTATGGAAAGGATTTTAGAACAAAACAAAGAAAGATATTTTCTTTCATTAGCTAATCAAGGAGCTAAGTTACCTTCCGATTTTGATATAGAAGGGATTAAAGAGAATCTTGAAACTCCTCCTAATGATTTTAGTGCCCTTACTCAACAGATAAAAGAATTACAAGGGAAAATAAAGGAAATGCAAGGGGGTGCAACAAAGAAGTATGTTTTGGATGACATATCTCCTTATCCATTTGATAGGATTCTTCAAATGATCCCTTTTCCAAAACATTGCGAAATCCCTAAATTTGATAGGTACAATGGAAAAACTAATCCCATTGAACATGTGAGGGATTTCCGAAATATGAGTCTAGAATTTGCTTATGAAGATACCTACTTAATGCAATTTTTTCCATGAAGTTTGGGTGGACAATCCATGGAGTGGCTTTCCAAGATCACTCCCCCCATCAAAACCTTTGAGGAGTTAATAAATTAGTTTATATCACAATACGCCTACAACATCCAACACCAGATAACCATGCTTGATCTTTGTAAAGTGAAACAAAAAGTAGGGGAATCTTTCACTACGTTTTTGCAAAGATGGAGAAGATTGTTTGCACGATATTCCCGTCCTATTCCTGAAAAAGAAAAGATGGATATCTTCATCAATAGCCTAGATCAAGAATTAAGCTACATGCTTAATCTTCATTGTCCTCATAACTTTGAAAAATTGATTGAAAACTCAATTACCATTGAAGGGGCCTTGGTCAAAAGAGGAGTAATAAAACTTGATAATCCAAGTTCATCCAATCATAACAACAATGATAAAACAAGGTTTTGGAACATAAATAAAAATGTTGTCAATGATGGTATAGTGGATGCAAACAATCTACGAACAAGACCATCTATCTTCAACCTATCAAGTGCTCCATGAAACAACCAACAAGGAAATACCAACCAACAAGGAAACAACAATCAACAAGGACAAAACTCCAATCAAGAAAGCATGACCAATCAAAACAACAAGGATAATCATGGTAATTTCAATAACAATCTTGGCAATACCCAAACATCAAATCTACTAAGACCTCAATTCTTTTCAAATCGACAGAATTTTACCACTTTGGGTCAATCTCTTGAGTCTGCTCTCAAGGAGATTCTCAATAGTAAGGTTATCACCTTACCACCACAAAGATATTATGAGCCATGAGTCAAACCACCATCATGGAATGACTCGTATTATTGCAATTATCATCAATGTAAAGGTCATAGAACAAATAACTGTCAAGCCTTGCAAAATCTAGTACAAGATTTAATTGACAATGGCACCATCACAATTGAAGGACATCATACCAACGACGATCATCAAGCATTCAAAGATCCTTTACCAAACTATCAAAAGGGGGAAACATCAGATACCGAAGTGAAAAGAATAAATAATGTTGAAGACAACATAATCCGCCACATCTATGCAGATGATCAACGGGTTAATGTTATCAAAATCAAGGAAAAACAAGAATATCAACAGGTAAATGTGACTACGAGAGGACAAGAAAAATTTGTCCTAAAAGGTAGTTCATCTAAGGCAACTATTCCTCCTCCAAGTCATTATAATCTAGTTGATCAATTGAGAAAAACATCAGCTCAAGTCTCCATCCTTGAACTTCTCAAAATATCTCCCGTACACAAGAATATTTTAGAAGAAGCTCTTGTAAACACAACCATAGACACTGATATGGATGTAAACAAATTTCAAGCCATGGTGGGACATTTTTCTTCCCCAACTTGTCTTTCATTCTTTGAAAAAGATGATGCCTCCATGACACATCCGCATAATTCATCGGTTTATCTTGAAGTCATGATCCATAAACACTGAATCAGACGTGCCTTGATAGATGGGGGAGCCGGTTTAAAAATTTGTACCCTAAAGCTAATACATGCTTTAGGAATATCGGAAAATTCCATTGATCCTCGAAGAAAAATAACTATCAAGGCATATGATGATGAAGAAAGAGCTTCTAAAGGACTAATAATGCTACCTATCAGAGTGGGACCTATTGTGAAAAATACCTTTTGTCAGGTTCTAGATCGTGATCTTTCCTATAACATACTTTTGGGTCGCCAATGGATTCATGATATGTAGGCAGTACCATCAACGTATCATCAATGCCTCAAGTTTCCATATGATGGACATGAAATAACTATACAAGCTAACTACAATAGCACCCAAACTTGTTCAAATCTCTGAGCAACTCAAGACGCCTTTGTGCCGCACAATAGGGAGGCTTTTACTACTTCTTCTTCCAATCTACAAGGTCAATTGCAAGAATTGACAAAGAATCTTGACACCAAGCTACATTTAAAAGACAAAGGAGTAGGCGAATATTTGCTATCCCTTTCTAGCTTACCTCCTTCTCTGAGGTCACATGGTCAACTGACCCTATCAAATCAAAAGATCGCAACAGCCTCTACATCCCAAGCTTCTATGCCAATCACGAAGTTTGATAGACAATTCATTAAAGCTAACACCACCGAGGAAGAAGCCGAAGATAGGGACATCCTAAGCTGGCTATACAAAGATGAAGATGAATCTCTCTTGCACATCAAGTTACCTACCGAACAATATGGTAAAGGGTATACCATTATGCAAAGAATGGGCTATGAAGGAAATGGTCCTATAGGAAAAAGAAAAGAAGGAATCATTGAGCCAATTCAACCTATTTCAATACATCCAAAAGATAAAATAGGACTTGGATATGGTAAAGATACAAAAGAGTCAACTTCACAGCAAGCACAACAAACTCATGAAGGAGAATCAATTTCAGATAAACCCCATGAAGATGTCACTCTACAAAAATTTTATGGATCAGTTTTCCAATTGCAGAACAGTTCAGACACTGATTCCAATGAAAATGAATGGGATGATGTCTTTGATGATACATTCTTAACAGAGAAAAGGGTGGATGTCATACACAAATTCACACCCACGTTCTTACAAGGGGAGGGCTCAAGGCCTCCACTTGATTATGTTTTACAAAGCGATCATGACTCAAGTGAGGATGATTCATATTTTAACGAGATTGATAATCGAAAGGAGAATACCATCATAGACCTTGTCCATCATGAAAATGACAATTATGTCATGACTTTGATCGCTCAAGACCTTACCCAACGTAATGATCGCATCCCTTTAGTCTATCCAGAACTTATTGATTGGGACAACGATGCACCTATCCATATCCCTACATTCCATGATGATGAGGATATTGTAAATTTCCTTTGTTCATCTAATCAAGAAAACAAGTGTTCCATTAAAGAATCTCATACTCAAGATTTTGATAGGGAGGGTGTCAAGTCTCTTAGCTGCAAAATAAATGAAATAAAAGATGGATCTATCGGTGAAAACCGAAAAATGACAGTGGTAGATCACAAGAGAAAAATAAAGAGCAAATCCGACGGTGAAAACCTTTTTGAGGTATTGAAGGATGAGAAACTTGACACTCTCCCAAAAAATTATCAAGAAATATCTTATGTTTTGATTGAACCAATAGAATCAATCAACATAGGTACAACAGAGTAGCCAAAAATCTTGCAACTTGCAGCATCATTAACAATAGAAGTACTGAAATTCATAGAGTTCTTGAAGGAGAATCAAATCAACTTCACTTGGTCATATGCCGATATGCCAGGGTTAGATCCTAATCTGATAATGCATCATCTATTTAGAAACACAGGGGCAAAACCTGTGAAGCAAAAACTCAGAAAAATGCATCCACATGTTGCATTATTGGTTAAAAAAGAGTTAAAGAAGCTTTTAGATGTTGGATTCATTCGGTCTATTGACTATGCAGAATGGATCTCCAATATCATACCTATTTCAAAGCTGGATGGAAGGATTAGAATTTGTACAGATTTCATAGATTTGAACAAAGCATGTCCCAAAGATGACTTCCCTTTGCCAAACATAGATATGATTGTTGATTTAACTGCTGTCCAAGCAATGTATTCATTAATGGATGGATTTTCAGGATATAACCAGATAAAGATTCCACTAGAGGATCAAGATAAAACAACGTTCACGTGCCCTTGGGGTACCTATTGTTGGAATGTCATGCCATTTGGGCTTAAGAATGCAGGAGTGACTTATCAAAGAGCAATGACCACCATTTTCCATGACATGATGCACACCTTCATGGAAGACTATGTGGATGACTTATTGGCCAAATCCAACACAAGAGAAGGACATCTAGAAATCTTGTTAAAGATTTTTATCAAAATGGAAAAGTTCAATGTTTGACTCAATCCAAAGAAATGTGTCTTCGACGTTAAATTTGGAAAACTCCTGGGATATATTGTTTCAGAAAAGGGCATAGAGGTTGATCCAGGAAAAGTACAAGCTATAATGGACATGCCGCCACCACGAAATATCAGTCAGCTCTGATCACTGCAAGGACGACTACAATCCATCAGAAGATTTATAGCTCAACTGGCAGACAAAAGCTTACCATTTACACATCTATTTTGCATAAAAATGTCCCATTCAAATGGGAGGAAAAGTGTGAAGCAACATTTAATCAGATCAAGCAATATCTCATGAATACATCAGTCCTAATTCCACCAGTTCCAAGAAAGCCACTCATACTCTATATTTCAGCAACATAAGTATCTTTGGGAGCATTACTAGCACAGGAGGATTTTACAGATAAAGAAAGGGTCATATACTATATCAGCAGAACTTTAACAAGTCATGAACTAAACTACACTTTCATTGAAAAATCTTGCCTAGCAGTAGTGTTTGCTTCTCAAAAGTTGCGGCACTATATGTTGGCTCATACAATTAAGTTGATAACCAAAATTGATCCACTAAAATACCTCTTAAGCAAAGCTACCTTAACAGGAAAACTTGCAAAATGGGTAATGATCTTAAGTGAGTTTGACATTCACTATGTAGATCGAAGAGCTATAAAAGGACAGGTCATCACAGATCAGTTGGATGAAGCACCTTTACAAGAAGAAAACCCAATGCACATTGAATTTCCTGATGCAGATGTCTTCACAACAACAATTAAGAAATCATGGACATTGTACTTTGATGGATCTTACACGCAACATGGCTCGGGGGCAGGGATTCTTTTTATCACACGTGAAGGACATACCATTCCAAAATCATATCGGTTGATGTTTCCCTGCACAAATAACATAGCTGAATATGAAGCATTGCTCACAGGAATGAAGATAGCATTGGACTGGCAGATTACAAAGTTACAAGTCTACGGTGATTCACAACTTGTCATTAATCAAATCAATGATGATTATCAGACTAAAGATGATAAGCTCCTACCTTACAAGAACATGGTGGATGATTTTAATAAGTATTTTGTGGCAATCAAGTTTTCACAAATCCCAAGGATTGATAATAAAGCTACAGATGCAATGGCTACAATTGCTTCCTTGTTACAATTATAAGAAAATCAAAGACGGTATGAATTATTGGTGGAAAAATTGTTTTCTCCCGCCTATGATAATCCAGAGACCCAAGTCATATGCCATTTAACCGGTTCTGATTCACCTTTATATGGCAAGATTTATACCTACCTGAAAAATAACATCTTACCTCCGGACTTATCCCGAAACCAAAAAAGGAATTTCATACGCCAATCATCCCGTTATACCTTGATCGCTGATATCCTTTACCGACGTGGTCTTGATGGTACGCTTCTTCGATGTCTTGAACGTGACGAATCTAAACAAGCCTTACAAGAGGTTCATGGTGGTATTTGCGGAACTCATTCAAGCAGTTTAACCTTAGCCAAGAAACTTGTTAGAATGGGATATTATTGGCCTACCATGGAGAGAGAATCTTTTACTTTTGTCAAGAAGTGTTCTAAATGCTAGATCCATGGGAATCTTATTCATGCACCTGCACAAGAATTGCAGCCTTTCACTCCGACATGGACTTTTTCTCAGTGGGGACTAGATCTTGTTGGAAAAATTCATCCTTCATCATCAAATGGGCATAAATTCATCATCACGGCTACAAAGTATTTTACAAAATGGATCAAAGTTGTTCCTTTGACAACCATGACCGGTAAACAAATCTCTTCATTTATCCTGAATTACATCATCTGCCGATATGGAATTCCTAATTCTATCATCACTGATAATGGGAGGCCTTTCAAGAATCAAGATGTTGATGAACTTTGTGAAAGATTTCACATTCAACACAGGTTCTCTACACCTTACTATCCACAAGGAAATGATCAAGAAAAAGCTTCAAACAAAACAATCTTGAAGATCTTGAAGAAGATAGTAAATGATGTCGGTCGTGGTTGGCATGTCCAGTTAAATCTAGCTTTGTGGGCATACAGAACCAGCATTCACACACCAACAGGAGCTACCCCATATGCCTTGGTATATGGAGCAGAAGCGATCTTTCCATTATAGGTCAAAATACCTTCGCTTAGGGTCTCATTGAAAGGATTGATAAATGATGAAGACTACCGAGTATCTCGTCTGCAAGAGCTAGAACTGTTAGATGAAAGACGTCAACATGCAGTTGATCATTTGAAGGGTTATCAACAAGTTATGTCCTGTAGCTAAAATCATAGAGTTAAACCACATACATTTCAAGTAGGCGATTTAGTCTTGAAAGAAAATCCACGCAATCAGCAGGATAGAGAAAATAAAAGAAAATTTGAACCGAATTGGCTTGGTCCATTTGTCATCATTGCAGCATATGGTTCTGGAGCATATCAGTTATCTACATCAGAAGGGGACCTGTTTGAAGAACCGATCAACAACATTCATTTGAAGAAGTTCTATGTCTGAATCATAAAAAATAGAAAAAGTTCTAAAAAAATAAATAAAAATCAGAAAAATTCCTGAAAAAATACATAAAAATCAGAAAAGCAGAAAAATAAAATAAAAAAATTCACATGATCTAAAAAAGTGCAATAAAAACAAGTTGTGAAAACCTGGTAAACAGGTGCTACTTGTGATCAAAATGGGCTCCTCTATCTATTAGCTTATGTCTTCCATTCACTTTACGACATCATCTATCCATATCGATCATCTGTACATATCTATCATATCCATATCATGCAACGAGAATCCTTGTGTTTCATCATGGCTTGATGAAATTTGTACATATCCATAATATTCAGGTTGTGTTTACACTGGGGGCAGAAACACAGACTAAACAAGAGAGGGGCAACAAGCTTTTAGAATATCACAAACGAAAAAATGATGGTTTGACAAAGCACAACATACATTGACGCATCAAATCAACCACAACACCAACACGATCACTCAATGCCAATGGAATCAAACAACATGGTCAAAACACAACATTAATCAAAACAAAAACATCAATGTTGATAACCAAGTTGGATGATCTTAATCTGAATAATGTTGGAAATACTTTAGGCAAAATTTGAATTGTTGGTTGATTTTCTATCATATCTCTAGAGCAAATTGATGATGTACTGAACTAGAAAAGCAAGGAAGGAGTATGATTTTTCTTTGTCTGTTGTTTATGAGTGAATCATTAGTACTACACAAATTGGTCGTGAGACATGCTCTACTAAGTATCATTGATGACATTTTGGAATTTGCATGGGAAACAGGTTAACTCTTGTATGTTTATGCAAGCGATACTCAGGTCATCTCGGTTCAATTATACCTAGATGCTTGTATGATCTTGCTATATCAAAAATCATGAAAGCAATACTCAGGTCATCACTAGTGTTAACATACCCTTTGATTCTTGTATTAACTTTCAACATTTCAATGCTCTATGATGACACAAAAAGCATAAATAAGCTCTTAGAACGGCAATATTGTACATATACCCTGCATGGTTAGTATAGATTACATTCATTTTAGAATCTGCATTTTGCATTTATAGATTTTCCCAAAAGCTGGGAAAGTATCAAAGTTTCATATCTTTCCAATAAATGACTGAGTACATTTTGACATTTACAAAACATCATCACATACATTTTTCATACATATTTGCATCAGAAAATCATAAAAAAAAAAAAAAAACAAAGCATATATCATAATCAAAACATTCATGGGCATTCATAAATTGTACCATCCATCATTTCACATTCTTATTCATAAAATCATTCATCAATAGATTGCAATCATATCATAACATTGCACTTTCATTTTCATATCTAAAAATCATGCATATATATACATCATGAGCATTAACATCGTAAAACCATCACATAAAACATCATGCATATAGAAAATAGACATACTCATCGCATGAACAAATCATCGCTGCATATCATATTATCTAAAAAATGAATGTCAAAATATACAAAGATGTTATCTATGCATGACATACCATCATCCAAAATGGGATCATATCAGTGTGTATACAAACATCTCAACAAAGTATCAATAAGACATCATGCAAAATGCACTATGAAGTGCTATCCTCTGATGCTGCCGATCTCGGCTCTATCCCACCTGCTCCACCTGTCCCTGATGACTCTCAGGCATGTTAAGTAACGAGGTCAGTCTGCATGCCTTGATCACATCTTTATCTGCCTGTACAAGCTGCAGAATCAACCTCCATGTCTTTGGGAATCGCTCCTGTAACTGCAAGACACTCAATCTCTCCTGTTGAATAGGAAGAATCATCAATTCAAAGCAACATCAATATCAAATCATCAAGACAAATCAATCAAATCTGAAAAGCAAATTTATCAAAATCCTGTTTGTTTTTAACAACCTTAGAAGCAAACTTATCAACAAATTATTTGTTTTTCATCATCATGAAAAGAAAATTTATCAAAATCCTGTTTGTTTTTAACACCTTTAGAAGCAAACTTATCAACACGCTATTTGTTTTTCATCATCATGGAAATTTTTTTTATCAAAATCCTATTTGTTTTTAACAACTTTAGAAGCAAACTTACCAACACGCTATTTGTTTTTCAACATCATGGAAAACAAATTTATCAAAATCCTGTTTGTTTTTAACAACCTTAGAAGCAAACTTATCAACACACTATTTGTTTTTCATCATCATGGAAAGCAAATTTATCAAAATCCTGTTTGTTTTTAACTTTAGAAGCAAACTTATCAACAAACTATTTGTTTTTCATCATCATGAAAAGCAAATTTATCAAAATCCTATTTGTTTTTAACAACCTTAGAAGCAAACTTATCAGACAATTATTTTTTTATCATTAACTTGAAATCAAATTTATCAGCTACTATTTGTTTTCCAACAACCTTGGGAACAAATTTATCAGACAAACATCATCAAATCAGGGCAACACAATACGCAAACAATCAATACAAAGTTTGCATGGGCAATTAAGTCATCAATTTTTCATCTCACATCTTTCCACGTCAATTTCTTCACATCATAATTTTTGAACGATGAATCGACATCTTAAACATCATAAAAAAAAAAAATCAAAAAATCTAAAAGTTTAAAAAAATTCACAAAAATAAAAATCTTATCGATTCATCATCCGCGGAGGCATATACCTATCAAACATTCGACAATCAGCATCTGGGGCAAATTTCAAAATTCTTTGAAGCAATGCGTAAAACACATCACTTCAAAGAGGGGCAGAATGTATACACCTAAAAATGGTCACATCACAATAGTTCCGTAATTAATTAAATATTTTTAATATTTAATTAAATCTTTGAATTTAATCTGCGTATAAATAAATCTAAATAATTTATTTATATTGTTCATTATTTCATTTTGATTAAATAAATAAGTTTATTTAATCACTTTTCTTATCCATTTCTTAATTAATTAAATAAACATTATGATTTATTTATATTAATTATCATATAATCTTGGCTTGAATATTTTATTCAAATAAAGATTAAATATTCTTGTCTTCTAAAAATCCTCTAAATTCCATTCACAATTAAATATTCCAAATATTTAATTAATTCTTCTAAAAGTCCATTCACAATTAAATATTCCAAATATTTAATTAAATCTTCTAATGTCCATTCACATCAAATATTTCAAAAATATTTTAAATCTTCAAACCCACATAATACATAAAATTAAATAAATTTATTTATTTAATTTGGATTATCTACAACAACCGTTGCCAGTATTGGCATGGTGTAATGGTTTATAGGTGGCATTGTTGTTCCTGCCACCAAGGTTCAAACCCCGTTGGGGTGTTATTGTTGAATCATTGTATTCGGTTCATAGCTCTGGTCAAAAGTGTTTACCCCTTGAATAAAAAAAATCTACAACAATCGTGAAATAACTTCAAAACAGAAAATTAACAAATTTCTCTATTTTTGAGCAAAGTTGTTCCCGTGGGTTGAAGACATACCTCCATTCTTCTCTCCAACCTCCCAACATCTTCCATCTTCCTCTCAACCTCTCCATCTCTCACTATTCAAAATTACCAGACAATCTCACAGCCATTGATCTTTGCCAGCTAGGCTCTTGCTTGTAAAAATCTATAAAAGGGACTATCGAGTCTTTGAAAAAAAGAAGCTTGCATACCAGAAAACTATAGTAATCAGCCTTCCAGCATCCATAGCCTTTAGAATCATAGCATAGCATAGCTTATCATATTAGCAATCCATATCATGGCCTATCATCCTCATATCATAGTTTCAAAAGCATTCATAATCCACAGCCCCTGTGCATATCCATATATCAACATTTCACTCCACCAGCATATAGGATAGAGAAGTAATCTTCCTTTGCATACTCATTCTATAGGTTTCCATTCTAAGAAGCTTTGCTTACACAATCTGAGAGTAGCAGCTTCAAGCAAATCACTAGAGATAGAGGACAATGGAACGATTCTGAAGAAGCTCTGTTTGATTTCTTTGATTTCAATTCTATTTAGCTTTTCTTTAGTTTAATGTTGCATTGGTGTGTTTTTGTTATCTTATTTTGATACTAACATTTCCCACACACAATCTCCATTTGATGATTTTTGAAGGCTAGAAGCCTATTGGTGAGGGTTTGAGACAAGTTTAGTGTTTTGTGTTCAAGGGCAGGTTCCTTGATTGTGTTTGGCCATTTTATGTTGCAAAGAAGGTTATCAACCACTTTGCTTGCATCAGCTACCAACTACTTCACATAACTGCATTCTACACCTTTGATAACCAAGAAATCACCTTTGGAAGTTGTGCCACTAGAAGTGCTTGACATTTTAAAAGTGAAATTGAGACATGAAGAATGAAGGAAATTCCTTAAAATTTATTGATAAAAGGAAATGGTTGGCATATCTGCAAGATAAGCTATTAGGATATTTTCCCAGTAGCAACTAATGAACAAGGATGTCTCCAAGTACCTTGAATTAAATGAACATGATGGATGATGTGATGAGATTTTTAGATTTTTGGTTGGATGATCTTCGACGTTAGTGTGAAATATTTTAATTAACTATGATCACATGCATATAATGCCAAGTGAATATGTAATTAAATGCAAAGGTTAGAGGTTGTAGGTTTTTCACATGTATAGAAATCCATGAGGCTTGCATGCAAGGAGTAGTGATACATTAACCCGTCAAAATCAAATTGATATTCATCATGTAATTATGATATTTCTAAAAAGAGTCATAAATCCTTTCAAGGATCGATTAAGAAAGAATTGGGTTATAATTTATGTACCTCTCACTTGGGATAATGATAGTTATAATAACTAAAAAGATTCAAGAATGAGGATCTATAAATATGTATTTAGAAGACATTGGAAGGGTACAAACTTTGGATTTTGATTACACAGTGATGTAAGAGAAAATAAAGATCACTTTGACTGACTCATTCTAAAGTTATTCATCACCTATAATCATTAGGGTTTTGGATGTAATGTTAATGTTTATGCATAATTATTTGAACTTGAATAAATGTATGGGGTTTCCTTCCTTTGTGAATCAAATATTTCTATATGTTATGTTCATTCTCTTTGGAATTGAATGAGGTCTTATCTAAATGATCATTTTA
Organism: Sequoia sempervirens; assembly: GCA_007258455.2. Lineage (NCBI taxonomy): Eukaryota > Viridiplantae > Streptophyta > Pinopsida > Cupressales > Cupressaceae > Sequoia > Sequoia sempervirens. The sequence continues at coordinate 73,394,858 of VDFB02086081.1, read as the reverse complement.
TCTTTTTTGATATTTTAATCTTGTGTTGGAGTATTTGTAGCACTTTTTTTAAGTCTTTTCGTGTTGGTATCATAGCTATGAACCAATGATAGTTTTCATTTTCTTCTTTCTAGTCAAAAGCATATCCACAAAGGTTAGCTATACCATTAGAGGGATTTGTAACTCGTTAAAATTTAGAGGAAGATTCACCAATGAAATGGTGATCTCTCAAACTATTTCTTACTTATTTTTCTTTTTTATGGGCAATATAGACTCATATTGAGTTAATCTTTAAAAAGAAAAATCTGTCAACCAACATATTTTTGGTGAATTTGTTGGGGATACGAAAGAAGTCAAAATAGTTTTCTTATTCATGAGAAGATATGGTTATAACACATGATAATTTCTTCCTTGTGCTACAATCATATCTTGATTGGGTTCATGTGGGAAAAGAAGACACCATCTCTCAACTAAACAACTTAGTTTGGAGACATAAAAGGAATGTTGCAGAGTATATGAGAGTGAATTTCATTCTTGAAGAAGAGGAATTTGCACAACAACCAGTGGTAGTTTTTGAGAGGGAGATGAAGATATTTCCTAGGGTAATAATCACAAGAAAGCATTTCCATCAACCAAATCAAGATCGTAACTGAAATCCACCACAAGATCGAAATGCACCACCCAGAAATTAATTCATGAATAAGTTTTAAGATGAGGAGAAGATTCAAAAATAAAGAAGTTACTTCCTTTGAATAGGAGTTGGAAAATATGTGTATATAAAGTTACTTTAGAATTTTTCTTTGGAAAAATTATTCCAATTTGCATTATGGCTATCATTGCACCTCAGCCATGGGGGACTCATTTTGGACCTTTGGCCCTACCCTAGTACATGGTCTGACTTCAAGATCAAGAAGAAACTTTCCAAATTTTGTTGGATAAAACACACAAAACCCAAATACTCATATTCAAGCCTTCATGGTTACATGTGAGGTCTTGGGGGTTACATATAAAGATGTTCTTGTTAGACTATTTGTTGAATCTCTCATTGAAACAACATGTTGGTTCCAACATTTGGAAGGTGGATGTATCACTAATTGGAATCCCTAAGATGAATCCCTCACAGTAATCAACCTAGTCAGTAGAACCTATTGTCTATCTTTATTGTATAAGTATTATCCTATTTTTCCCTTTGGTCTAAATAGTCACACCAGATAATGAATATGGTTAAGAAAGTATTGGTGAAATATTAGAATTTGGGAGTCTAAAAATTTCTTCCAAAGATAGAAGCTTGGTAACATATCTCCAAGTGTTCTTATAGTTAAGTTAAATTTAACCTTTTTGAAGATATCATAGCATTTAATAAGGTTTAAAGAACCTTAAATTTTTTGAGGGGATCCATCCACATGCCTGAGTAAAAGAGGGAGTTTTTTTTGAAGAGTTTGTGTGTTGTCAAAATAGGTCGACCTCCTTTTAGGGTTCTTATAAAAATATCTTAAGACTTTCACAAAAATTTCAGCAGGCTAGTATGGTATCCAAAGTTATTGCAAGCACCATTTTTGAAGGAGGACATGGAGTTTCTATCGGGTTTTCAACATTCAAATTCAAGTTTTTCAAGTATGGATGTGGGTGTTATGATTGCTTCAATTTCTAAAATTTAAGGATTATTTATGCAAAATGTTCAAGAAATGCATCAACTGTGCATATAGATGAGACATTAGAAAATTGTAAAATGGGAGGAAAGGTCATAACTAGTCTTGGTTTCATGAAGATTCAAAAGAATTTTTCTTAAGATAAAGAGCAATATGAGACAATAAAATAAATTTGTGGGTTGTGCTGCTCTTTTTTGAGCTATGTTTGGAAGACTAGGAAGATTTTACTTGAGAATAAAAGCTCTATGTTAAAATAATTAGATCACCATTTATCTAGAGTTGTTTCTAAGGTTGATGGAAATGAAATTTCAAAGGAAATCCTTTGTAAATAGCAAAAATATTGATGGAGGGGGCATTCTTTCTATGCTTTCTTGTCACTGCATTAGGAGTGTCATTGAAAATTTGAAGCTAGTGATAGCAAGATGACTTATAGAAGCAACTTGCACCATGCTAGAAGGGGTTTAAAGATGGGAAATGGGGATACTTCTCACATTTCTTTCACTATTGATAATTTGTTGAAGAAAGGTGAAAATTGAAATATATGAACATCTTATCATAGGATATGCACTATACTACCACAAGGAAACCTGTGGCATGGCATCTCAATGAGTCCAATCTATGGATAAGTTTGATTTCTTCATGTACAATACAGTCAATAAAAGTGATATGATCTTTGAGGCAAGAAACCCATGCTAAAGATCAAGATTATTGACTCAATTCTTAGGGTAAATGAAAGTGTTAGGTCTCAAAAACACAGGTTTGAACCACAAGAGGTTGCCAAGCTCTAACAATGTTTTTGGCCAACGTCAAGGTCAAATGATAAATTTGAACCTTCTTCTCTTTAGGCTCTGCTAGACCTAGGTGGGTGAACCAATGTGAATGAAGCAGATTGAAACTTGTTTTTTTATTCTCTAAGCAATCCACCCACAATGGCAATGGAAGTGAAAAGATGTAGAATTATTTGGTATAAATTGTGTAAGCAATATCAAGGTAAAATCTAATATGTTCAATTAACAGATGTAAAAATAAAATAGATGAGACTAAAAGACGAAATGTATGAGACTGGTTCCTTATTGGGTATATGGAGTCCAATGATAGTATGAGATGAGTGACTTCTATCTCGCATAAATACTAATTGTTTGACATACAAATATAAGTTTATAACTTTTATAAACATGCAAGAATGTGACTACCAAGTTCTTCTTAGTGATCCAAATGATACTTCCTAATTACTATGATTGACTAAAAGAATTTAATCTTTTCCTGAAAGAACCAATTAATCAAACCATACAGATACAACAAATGTGCATTGATAAACTGAGTATATACTTGATATATCAATTTAAATAACAAGAAAATATCAACCTTGGAGACAACTTAGTAATACTTTCAATTAATCCAACAAATAGTTGACACCAGAAATACACCACAAAATCAGATGACTTCCATTGATTCCTTTAGAGTTTTAAACATGCATCATAGTCTCATGATTGTAAATATCATTGAAAATTATCTACTATATCCTTTCTCCTATTCACCTATATCTATTTTGTCACTTTCAAATAGATATTTATGTATCAAAATTGTGAAGGGACACGTCCCCTCAAAAATGTCTTTTGTTAACAACAATAATTAAAACAAAAAGTTAGGCTCTATTTAGCCACAAATGAACCTTTGAAAAATGGTCCAAGTAATCTTGTCGCTCATGAGTGTCAGCATCTCCCAGCGCATTCTAGATTGATATCTCTATCTTCACCATCCTCTCGTTCAGTTCACAAGCCTCATCCAATGTTGATTCTTTTCTTGTAGCCATTTCTAGAATCTCTCATAGCACTGACTCACATTCTTCAATCCATTTGGATTTTTCTTTTACTTTTCCTTCATCTTCAAATAATGTTGGCAATCCCTTCTTTGTGGCATTGATCAGTCCCTATGTATCCTCTTTCATTTCCTCATGGAGGTCTTTGTGTTTTATCATTATGTAGTTAGCAGTATCAATAACCACATTATTAGGAACATCCCTCTTATTTATTTCTTGGTACTTTTCTTGAATTCTGCCATCAATTCTCTTATGTTCTTGCTTTGCAATATAAATCTTTGAATGTTTTCCCCAAAGCTTGTTTAACAAATTCATCAAGTTGTCCTACCTTTTTTTGATTACCGGAACAAGTATTTCATATTTACCCTGAGAATATGAATTTGATTCTTCCTACTAGTCTTTTGTCTGAGAACTCTCACCATGAGTCAACTACTTAGTGGATCATAGTGTGATTCCCTTCATATCTTTCAAGTGATCATTTTCTCTGAGTAATATTTCATTATTCACCTTATACATTTCCTTCTTAATTAACATCTGGATCTGGGCCTTATTCAACTTGGCAACATTGATGCCAATCCATGCCCTAGTCATGGGATCAACTTCTCCAACCTTTAATGTCATAACATGCCCAAAATATTTTTTCAGTGTCAATTACAACAAATTTTTTGTGTGGCAGATACAGGGCCCATGCCATGAGTGATCCTTCATCTGGATTATATTTGGATCCTGCATATACCTCTATTACCCCTTCAGGGCTAGGCTTATGTGTGGCCTTATTATTTTTCAAGAAACTATCAAAAACTAGAGCAAAGTTCATATCTAATCCTGGGAAAATCATAACACCCACATCTTCCAATAGTTTCCTTCCCTTCTCAGGGGTCATGTCTTCCATTTTTCTCTCCACACTTGACTTTAAATTGTTCAATAATTTCCGTTCATTACTCAATGTTATATTTATAGTTGACTCCCTTATTGATTTTCCTTTTTGTTTGTATAAGAAAGCTTTAAACTTTGGAGATTTCACAAATTCATCATCATCCACAAATGATTTGTACGCCATCTGCCTTGTATCTGCATCTGAACTTTCTTCAACATCTGGTTCTCTAGGAGGACATTTGTAATCTTGAGTTCTTAATCTAGAGATTTTGTCAACTATGCTATGAGGCAAGTTTATTTGAAAATTTTCGGTTGTAAAATCCTCTGGCCCTTCATTCACTCTCATATTTCTCTTGCTATCAATTCTGCAAAATTCTTCTTCAATTACTCCTCTTCAATTTAGGAATTATCAACACATTGGGTGTTAGTGCCGCTATTAATGTCTTAGCTTTGAGCACGAGTGTAGAAGATTTTTTGAATTTCCCATTGTCACATCAAATGTTTTTATCGGAAAGACAATTCAAAACTCTAGGCGATTAAGCCAATGTTCATTGAACACCTTGTTGTTCGGGGAGACATCATATCAATCCCATCGATATCACACAATTAATGCTTCTAATCCATACCACATAGATATTGCCAAGTATCACCTCGATGAACATTTTCATCTCTTTGTATCTTTATCGGCAAGAGAACATATATCGCTAAGATATTTAAAAGTTTCCCCGACATTATAAGTCTCCCCGATTTATATTTCTTTGATCTCAGGTAATTCGACAAGACTCTTGCCAATGTAACTTCCATCGGTGTGACATAGAGAATCAAAAGGACATTTCAAACTTACCGCGACATCATTTGTCTTGCCGATATACTTCCTCATGCTTTGTCGGTGAGATAGGATGGGTATCTTGTTGATGGTATTTCATCGGTAAGACATGTATGCTTGGGTTGACTTATAGATCTCACCCCAATAGTGTTTGTCTTGCCGATGAATTTCATCATCGGCGAGACCATGAGCTGTATCTTCTCGATATGTATCCTCCCAGGTGATCTGATCGATATGACAATTTTAATCTCTCACCGATGTGCCTGAAACACTTACATTGGAATGAAATAGCCTATGGATCAAAGAGACGTGCACCTTCTCATGCCAATATGAATTATTTGTTCAAATGTTTTTGCTTAGATGGATTTCAAGATATTAGAGGGTCAAAACTAATGTGATCACTGGTAATTATGATATGCAAAGGAAATTATATCAATTTTACACTCAAGACATGGCTTTCTTTGGGGGATATATAAATGTAAATTACTATAAAATTTTGAAAATTTTATAGTTCCAATAGTGGCTCTGTCTGGGGATGAATGATTGTGCGATCATTACAAGAATCCAGATCTCTGGAGGAGCAGGCCAAAATTTTAGGAGTTATGAAAATGGATTTTTGGTGAGGATGGAATGGGAAATGGGTATGGAGAGAGAAAATGGAAATGATCCTATACTATTGTACATGGAAGGAATTTTTGTTTTTCAATGAAAGAATATTAGGATTGTCCATGTACTAGAAATTCCTACTCCTTTTGATTTCCTAAACTACTGTGCATGGAGAAAAAATATTTTAAGAGGTTTTTCAAGAGTTGTCCATGCACTGGCCACTCTTAATCCTCTATTCTCTTCAAGAAAAGAAGTGTTTAAGGTATTTCCCATGTACAAGCAATTTTTGTTCCTCACTAGACATGTTCTGCAAGTAATATGAATCTTCTCCTCCTTTGTCGGTGATAACAAAGGGCCCTAACCACAAAGCTTCAAACTTTCCATGCTTTCCCTTCTTCTGACATCTAGCATTCCACATTAATACCAATTCATTCTCCTCAAATTTTCTATCCTTAGCCTTTTTTATCAATTAGATATTTCACCTGTGATTGCAATTTCTCATTTTTCTTTTGAGTTGTTCTCCTTATTTCATCAAGTTTTGCAGGTTGTTCCATTCTTTCCTCCATTGGCTCTGGGATGTCTATATCTTCCTGAAGGATAAAATTATAAACTGGTAACAAGTTTTGCAATGGCATCCTAGCTTGTGTTCCATATACTAATTCAAATGGTGACTTTCCAATCACCTTCTTCATAGTGATCTTGTTTTCCCACACCACCATTCTTAGCTTTGAGTCCCATGCCTTCTTATTCCCATCTAACATCCTCATAATTTTTAAAATACTTTTATTACTGGACTCTTCTTGACCATTTTCTTTTGGATGGTAAGGGGCCATATAAGAGATGAAAATTCCATATGTTCTGAAAAATATTTAAACTCATCAGACCTAAAACGCATCCCATTGTCTATGATTAATCTCACTGAAGTTCCAAATCTGGTTATGATATTCTCCATTAATAAATTTATTACCACCTTACTTGTTGCTTGCTTTGTTGGGATGGCCTCTACCCATTTAGTGAAGTAACTAGTTGCCACCAATATCCACTTATGTACCCCACTTGATTTCTCTTGTATCTCTCCAATAAAATCAATTCCCCATTGACGGAAAGGGGCTTCTACTTGTAAAGGTCTAAGCGGGAGGGCTCCCTGATATTTGATCTTTCTTGAGAACTTTTGGCAAGCTTCACACCTTCTTACATATGAAAATGAATCATTAAATATCTGAGGCCAATAATAGCCTACTCTGAGAATCTTGTGTGTAGTTGTTTTGGCAGAGTAATGACCTCCACACACTCCTTCATGCATCTCCCTCAAGACATGTCTAGCATGTGATTCATCTAGACACAAAAATAACATTCCATCCCTATTCTTCCAAAAAAAACCACCCTTTATGAACACATACTTAGATGCTTGCAGCTTCAAAGGTCTCCTATGGTTATCATTTAGTCCTTTAGGGCACTTCATTTGTCTGAGGTAATACACAATATTTGTGTACCATGAAGTATTCTTGCTATTGCACTTTCTTCCCTCTCTATATTGCAGATTTGATTTACTTCAATGTTGGTTTCTGCCATCAATTTGGCCAAACCCTATCCCCTTACTAACTTGGTAATATGAATCTCCATATCAAACTCTTGAATTTTATTAATCCATCTGCACCTCTTCCCTGTCACCTCTGTCTGTACCAAAATATCTTTCACAGCCGCGTGTGGCACATAGGCAATTACTTTGGCTCCAACAAGATATGGTCTAAAAGCCTTTGTTGCTTTGACCAATGAAAAGGCTTGCTTTTCCATAATGTCATAATTCAGCTCTGACCCCTGTAGTGATTTGCTGAAAAAGGATATGGGTTGCTCATGACCCTCATCATTCTTTTGTAACATGATAACTGCTATAGTATGAAATGAAGCAAATGAAAATATTTGAAAAGGTTTGGAAAAATCAGGAGATTTTAGGATAGGGGCTTCCTTGATGGCTCTTTTGATAGATATAAAATCTTCCAAGGCTTTTGTTGTCCAGTCCATCTTTTCCCCTTTTTTTAGCATTTTGGATATGGGTTTAACAATCTCGAAAAAGTTGGGCACAAATCTCCTAACAAAATTAATGTCCAAAAAATGATTGAATGTCCTTGACAGTCTTAGGAATGGGGATTTTATCTATGGCTTCTACCCTTTTAGGGTCTATTCTAATTCCTTCTTTTGACACAATATGCCCTAAAATTTTACCCTTTGTAACAACAAAGTGACATTTTTAGGATTTAGACTAATACCATATTCCCAAGCCTTGATGAATATCTTCTCCAAGTATTCCACATGATCTTCATCCTTTTTTGAATAATCAGTAAGGTCATCTTGATACAATACCATTATAGCATTGATCAAATCTACAAATACCACATCCATGGCCCTTTGGAAGGTGGCCCCTACATTTGTGAGACTGAATGGAATCCTCACATAAACATATGTCCCCCATGGGGTAGTAAAAGTTGTCTTGTACTGCTCAGATTCCTTAACTTTAACTTGATTGAAGCCAAAAAATCCATCCATCATTGACAATAGCTCACATTCTATCACTTTATGTAATATAGCTTCCATATTAGGGAGAGGGTAATTATCTTTGAGGGAAGCAATGTTTAAATTCTTGGATTCCACACACAGTCTAATATCCCCATTTTTCTTTCTTACTAGGACCAAGTTTGAGACCCATGTTGAATGTCTAATGGGCTTGATAATGCCCCCATCTCTAAGTTTTGCCAATTCCTCTTGCATTTTTGGTTCCAGAGTTGGGTTGATGGGCCTTTTCTTTTGTCTGAATGGTTTTGCGTCTGGTTTTAGTGGGATCTCATGTTGAAACAAATCCTCCCTATACACCTTGAGATCCTCATAGGACCATGCAAACACATGCTTGTACTTTCTCAACAACACAATCAACATTATCCTTATTGTTGGACTTATTTTCTTTCCAATATATACCTTTTTTGGTGTTAACTCCATTCCAAGATTGATTTCTTTAATATCCTCCCTTTTGGCTAGTGTTTGCTTCATGAGGGATCGATCATTTCCATCATATACTCTTTCCAATGACACAAGCCCTTTGGGAAGCTTGTTAGTTTTAAGCTGTAAGACCTCTTTCCCAAATACAGTTTGTTTTCCATTTACTTCCTCCACAAAAGCATTGAAGTCAATTTCATGGGCCTCATATTGATCTATAGAATGAAGAAACTTCAGGAGGTTAGTATCATCATTGAAAACTTTCCAACTATATATATTTTTAGGGATAGCGGGTCTTGTTTTAAATTCCACTTCTGATACTCTAGCTAGTGTAACATCATCTCTTCTCAGGGCTACATTAGCTAAAATATCTGCCATTATGTTTTTTGACCTGTCTATCCACTCAATAGAGAAAGCATCAAATAATTCAATTATATCCCATACTTCATTCCTATATTGCTTCAATCTTTTGTGTTTTGCGGCATATTTTGACTTGACTTGTGAAACAACTAGCTCATAATCTCCTAAAAAAGTTAGCAATTTAATCTTATGTTTAACAACCATATTTAAGCCAATTAGCAAGGCTTCATACTCTGCTATATTGTTTGTACATTCAAATGTTAGCATAAATGAATATTTGAATGTAGTTCCTTTAGGTGAAATAAAGACTATCCCTACTCCATTTCCCTCTTGGCTACATGCTCCATCAAAGTACATCTTCCACACACCATCCTGATTCTTGGAAACATGTTTGTCAATTGGATTAGTATTGACTAGTTTAGGCTGAGAAAGTTCTACCCTAAAACTCCCCAAATCTACATCACAAAAGAAATTTAATTGATCCTGAGCCACATGGTCCAAAATTTGATTCATCATTGGTTCTCTATACAAATTGACTTCTTCACCATTTATGGGTATGGTGGCATAAGATAGATCAAACTATACATTCTCTCCAACTGTTGCAGTCCACTGCCTTGATAAGAGCATTCCAAACTGAGGAGGTGTATCGATCACAGTTATATCAATGCTATATACTGCTTGTGGATAAGTAGCCAACTTCACTTCAACATCTTTCATTATTCCCACTGTAGACACCGAAATCTGGTTTAAGCCTGCGACTTCCATATTCTGCATAATTTGTATTATTCATGGTCATGATTAAATAATGTCAATTATTTAATTATTCATCTTAACATTAATTCTTCTATTAATTAAATAATGTCAATTATTTCATTAATTCATCTTCTATTAATTCTTCTATTAATTAAATAATTTCAATTATTTAATTAATTCACTTTTCTTCGTTTCTTCTATTAATTAAATAAACACTTGTTATTTAATTATGTTACTAATTAACCTTATTCTTCCGGTTAAATTAAATAAATCATTATTTAATTTATTCTTTATCATATTTCAACTATAATTAAATAAATTCTTAATTTATTTAATTATTCATTTTGAGTCCTTTCATCACTTAATTAAATAAATCTTATTTATTTAATTATCCTTCGAATATTAGTCTTGAATTAAATGAATTATTTAATTCATTAATTCTATTTTAACACATTCTTCTATATTTTAGATAATTATGTGAGTTATCTAAGTATTCACTTTTACTCAACTCGACATCTATTTTAATCGTTCAGTTAACTATTGATTTAATGTCTGAGTGGTGTCTTTGAGTAATCTCTTTGTCTAACCATTCAATCATCCACTTCTAACTCAATTGTGTGTACATGCGGATTAATTAAATAGTCTTATTTAATTAATTAAGTGTTGTGCGTGCGTTCGAACAAAGAGTTGCTTTAATCAATCTTTATCTTTGTCATGCAAAGATATTTCTTATGTTTTCGAATGCCGAACTGAAGATTAAATCATTTATTTAATCTTTAATTCTATTTCTAATTCGAATCACTCATGTCATTACTGTCAGTTATCTGAATGCATGTCCAATCTCTCAATCTCAACCGTCCGTTGGTCTTTCAATCTTGACCTGTCGTTCGAATAATCAATTTTCTATAAATTGATGTGTCATTCTTCATTCCAATATCTCTCACAAATTTGATAACTTTTGAGAGCACTTTGTCTTGAATCTTCGATATTTTTCTAATCACTATCTTAGGCTATACTTGCACGAACTTGAAAATTTGAGGGCAATTATACTACACAAGCAAAATAGAGAAGGGCAATCGAGATGAATCATGGAAATACGTTTGGAATTGGTGAGATTGTTTCAGTTTTAAATACGTTTTTACTTTCCCATGTTCTTTGTTGCTTAACGTATGAATTTGCATTCTAGATTAAGTAATGTATTGCATGTGTGCTTCTAACGATCTTCCTTGTTGTCTATTGTTCATTAAAGTTTGTTTCATTTTCAGCGTTACATTTTGGTGAACCCGACGTGAAGACACCATCTTTGTGAATCCGTAGATCTTTTAATTTTTCGTTTTTGCAAATTTTTCGTACGGAACGACGCATGTGAAGTTTCTGCACCGCAATTGATTTTCCGGAACCGCATGTGAAGTTTCTGAACCGCAATTGAGTTTATGAACCGCATCTGACAGAGAAACGACGCATCTGACAATTTATGAACTGCAAGTGATATCCCGAGCCGCAACTGAAAAATAAACGACGCATCTGACTAGTAACAAAATGACGCAACTGACTGGTAAAATTTTATTTTTGTTTCCCGCAATTTGAAATTTTCAATTGATTTTCGTGTTACTGATATCTTATTTTCAGCGTGTGGCCTTTTCGGAGTTAACAAGCTTTTTGCAGGACGATTGACGAAGACAATATTGAAAATTACTAATTAGTCTTTCTGCAGGACGTTTGTCGAAGACCCTAGTTAAATTTTGAAACAGATTGTTTGGTAGAGTAGCAAATCTTTCATTTGGATTAAAATTAACAAGTGTCTACTGTGTTTGGTGCGAAAGCACAAGTTTGGTCACCCTTACGATTTGGTACACTGAAGTATCCTCTCCCCTTGCGCATCCGTGCGATCCTAGGTGTAAGAGAAACAGTTACCAACTCTAGAACTTGGGCCTGTTCTGGTGGGAAAAAGTACTCACCCCAGAACGACTCAGACCGGTAGCACCCTAAACCCGAGGGACTTCCAGCCGGTATACAAAAGTGGGTTCTTGGGGAAACCCTAAGAATCACGAGAAAGTGGTTCCGAAGGAGATGCTGATCCTAAAAGGGACTCATACCAGATGGATCACACCCTACCTAACTAATGCCCAAATTAAATACCTTTTGTTGTAGACCAACCTATTTGTAATGCTACTTGGTATTAGTGCAGGTACGATCATGCCCGAAGATTACTCACCATCAATCCCCTGGAGTAGAGATAGCAGTTCTTGGGAGGTCATTGCTCAAAGAATCTCGTAATTGGTGTGCCTGAAAGACGCATTGAGCCGGAGTGGTTTTCACGCCACTCCAAAGTCCTAAGCTATCCGCTCTCGAGAAGGAAAGGTGTTCATCACCAATCCAAGGTATAATAGGTGGGCTATACCAAGCATACAAACCCTAGGCCTTTGGCCTATTAGGATGTGCTTGTCTGTTATCACTTTAAACATTCTTTGAGTCCAAAATTGAAACTGAAAACACTTTGTCTTACGATTGTCTTTGATTCTCAGAATTTGATCACGGAAAACGGAGTCATTTTAAATTTCATGTCATCAGTAATTCATAGATAATCGCAATTGTTCACCGTGTCGAATGATCCGATTTTTAGAGTCGTGATTCGTTAATTTTGAGTCGCATCTGTTAAATTTGAGTCGCATATGTAATTTGTGAGTCGCATCTGTTAAGATAGTGATTAGCAAAATATTGAAGACTCAAGACAAAAGTGCTCTCAAAAGGCATAAGATTTCGCGAGAGAGATTGGAATGAAGAATGACAAATCAATTTATAGAAAATGGATTATTCGAATGACAGGCCAAGATTGAAAGATTAATCTACGGTTGAGATTGACAGATTAGGACATGCATTCAGATAACCGACAAAGGATGACATGAGTGATTCAATTAGAAATAGAATTAAAGATTAAATAAATAATTTAATCTTCAGTTCGGCATTTGAAAACATAAGAAATATCTTTGCATGACAAAGATAAAGATTGATTAAAGCAACTCTCTGTTCGAACGCACGCACAACACTTAATTAATTAAATAAGAATATTGAATTAATCCGCATGTACACGCAATTGAGTTAGAAGTGGATGATTGAATGGTTAGACGAAGAGATTACTCGAAGACGCCACTCAGACATTAAATCAATAGTTAACTGAACGATTAAAATAGATGTCGAGTTGAGTAAAAGTGAATATTTAGATAACTCACATAATTATCTAAAATATAGAAGAATGCGTTAAAATAGAATTAATGAATTAAATAATTCATTTAATTCAAGACTCGAGATTCGGGATGATAATTAAATAAATAATATTTTATTTAATCATGATGAAGGATTTTAATGAATAATTAAATAAATTAAGAATTTATTTAACATTGAAAATATGATGTTAGAATAAATTAAATAATGATTTATTTTAATTTAACCGAAGAAATAAGGTTAATTAGTACATAAATAAATAACGTTGCCATTTAACTAATTAGAAGAAATAAAGAAGGTGAATTAATTAAAATAACTCCAGACTATTTTAATTAATAGAAGAAATAATAGAAGATAAATTAACAATTGTTCATCGTGGTTTGGTGCGAAAAAGCAATAAGCTTCATCACCCTTACGACGGCACAATCGCTATCCTTCCCTTGCGATCCGGGTACATCCCGTAAGAGAAATCCAAGCACCATTTCTAAATCTTGGGCCTCGCTCTGGGGTGGGAAAAGTACTCACCCTGCATCCATCTGCACCGGGTGAAAGCAATTCCCTCAACTCCGAGGGACTTCCTGCACCGGGTATACAGTGGGTTCTTTGGGAAACCCCAAAAGAATCCGCAGGGGTAATAGTTCCGACGAGATGGATCCGAAAGGGGACTCACGCCGTATGGATCACACCCCACGAATGGAATGCCTGAATTAAATACCCTTTGTTGTAGAGACCAACCTATTTGTGGCCGTTGCTTGGTATTAGTGTAGGGTACAGTATCATGCCCGAAGATTACTCACTACTGATCCCCTTGAGTAGAGATAGAGTTCTTGGGAGTTCATTGCCTAAAGAATTCAGAATTGGTGTGCTCAAAAGACGTTAATGAGCCGTGGAGGGGAGCCAATGCCACCAAATTCCTAAGCTATCCACTCTCGAGAAGGAAAGGTGTTCATCACCAATCTGGGGTATAACTGGTGGGCTATACCAAGTATACAAACCCTAGGCCTTTGGCCTATTAGGATGTGCTTGTCTGTTATCACTTTAAACGTTCTTTGAGTCCAAAATTGAAACTGAAAACACTTTGTCTTACGATTGTCTTTGATTGTCAGAATTTGATCACGGAAAACAAAGTCAGTTTAAATTTCATGTCACTGAAAATTCACAGAGAATCGTAATTGTTCACCAGAAACACGCATCTGATTTTTAGAGTCGCATCTGTTAATTTTGAGTCGCATCTGTTAAATTTGAGTCGCATCTATAATTTGTGAGTTGCATCTGTAATTTTGGCTCGTATTTGATTTATAAAGGTTGCATCAGGTAGTTTTGAGTCGTATCTGTTAAATTTGAATCGCATTTGTTATTTTGGCTCGCATATGTTCTAAAAAACACTGCATGCGTTGTATTCTGAGTCGCATCTGTCAGTTTGAACCGCAACTGTTAATTTTGAGCCACAACTGAAAATTAAACGACGCATCTATCTGATTACCAGAAAACCAAAATTTACAGTCACTGTCCAGTCAACACGGTTATACCAGTTTCAGTGGTCTTCACACAAACAGTCTTTGAAACAGAAACCTGAAACGATTTACTCAATTTTGCATCCTTTAGGTTCATTTAGTCATTACCATAGTTGTCTTCAGTTAGCGTTTACCTCCATCTTAGGGTTCATAGTACTTTGCATTAGACTTTTAGAGAGGTCACTTTTACAAACTTTAGGAGTAGTCCACCATCTATACTCTAGAAAGGTCATAGTGTCAACGAAATCTGCCATTGAACCTAGTCTTATCATCATCTACTTTGTCCTACAGAGAGTCGTCCTAGCTCATCAGTCTAGTTAGGAAACTCAACTTGTCTTTGATCTTTGTCCTACATTGGTTCCTTGACTTATCTAAATTGACACTTTGGTTTGACTTTAGGTAGTTGGTCCCTTCACCTTGGGTTTATAGAATTGATCATTTTATGGTCTCACTTAGACTTCTTGCACCTTTAGAGTTTAGACTAGTATCATCATAGGACATCCCTTATTTTGCATAAGAAAACCCCAAAAACATAGCATAGAGTCATACAATTTCTAGATATAGTCTTGCATTTCCCGCATATTGAGCTTGTCTTACATGGTTGAAACTAGGTCTAAGAGAAGAGAGAGAGAAAACATGTCGAACCCAAGCGAGTTCATCAACCCATTTTATTCAAGACCTCATAAGACTCTATTAGACAAATTCACCACTAGAAACACTCAAGGACATGTTACAACAGAAGACATAGAGGCTGCCGCACAGGACCCTGAGTTTGCCTCTTTTGTAGATGAATACCTAGCAAACGATCGTCAACGGTTCTTAGGAAAATTGCTAGCTGAAGGTGCTACCTTACCTCCAGGATTTGATATCAGTACCTTACAAACTCAACCTACACAAGGGAAAAATACTACAACTGCTAGTACTACTATACCTCAAGTCAGTACGACTATGCCATCTAGCACGTCTACACAGAGTACAACAGTCCATACGTCCCCATTTGGTATACCTAGCATGACATCATGATTTAATTTCACTACAGGGGCATCCTCATCCACTCCCACTGGTCCTCTTATTGGGAGTAAAAGACCTAAAACATCAGCCCATACATCTTATGTCGGTATCACAAGTGCGCAATCAACAACCACACCTACTGCTAGCATTATGGGTACCTTACCACAATCAATGGCCATACCTAGTGCTCAGGTCACTAGTACTATACCAAGGATTACACAAACAGGGGGCATTCCCTCCTTCCAATATGGCAATCAAAATCCACCTTTCCAGACTAGCAGTCAAAACCAATTTACATCGGTTCCGAATCAGAACCCCTTTTCACAGATTGGTAGTCAGAATCTGTCTACCCAGATTCCAGGCCAAAACTATTTCACATCAGTTCCAAATCATAATCCCTTTTCACAGAGTGGTACTCGGAATCCATTTACACATAACCCAGGTCAACACCAATTTATGCCGACTCCAGATCGAAATACATTTACCAACATTCTGAATCCGAATCCACCTCAGATGCCAACGCTCAATCAAAACCCATCACGAGACTTTGGATTTCAGAATACATACATGGATCCGCATAATCCTCCTAGCACATCTTTGACCCAAGTTGACGTCCTGCAAACACAAATGCACGCATTACAAACGCAAATGGATAACATGTCGGTCTCAACTAAGAAATAATTTTCACCAAAGGACATATGCCCATTCCCTTTTGATAGATCATTGTACATGACACCTTTCCCTCAAGGATATGTCATACTGAATCTTCCTAAGTACAATGGAAAACGCAATCCAGTAGAACATATCAGGGAATTTTCTACCATATGCATATATGTCGCTTATGATCCCACATATCTTATGAGGCTATTCCCATGAAGTCTTGTAGGAGTGGCACTAGAATGGTTTTCAGGTTTAGATTCTGGCATTAGATCTTGGGGTGAACTAGTCGAGAAATTTGTGGAGCAATTCTCCTTCCACATTGACCATGAGATAAACATAGCAACCTTGTGCCACACAACACAAGACGAAGGTGAAACATTCATTGCTTTCTTCCAACGTTGGAGAACTATTGCAAGTAGGTGTCCTGTCGAGATACCTGAAAAACAAAAGGTTACCATGTTTCAAGAAAACCTTCATCCAAAACTCAGGAGTAACTTAAGGGTACATTGTTGCATATCCTTTTCGGAACTAGTGGAAAAGGGGGTGATAATAGAGAAGGATCTCATTGAAAAGGGTGAACTCAAGATGACAACACCCAATCAAAACCCTATCGTACAAAACGCCCCCACCGACAGAAACAGATTCTGGTCTCGCAACAAAAATTTCACCAATGATGGGGTGGTGGATGCTAAAACATTACAAGCAAGACCCCTCCTCACATTACAAGGACCTCATACTTTTGCTAACACGCTTAATGTTGTTAATCAACCTCCTAACATGGTCTCAAATACTCAACGTCCACAAACAAGGAGATTCCAGAAACGTGAGTTCACTCCCTTAGGGGAACCCATTGAGTCGGTGTTCAAACAATTGTTACAACACAACCTCATACAATTGCAGGAACCAAGACAGTACGATCCAGGACAATTTAAACCAACTTGGTGGGATGACAATGCCTTCTGTGATTATCATAGGACAAAGGGGCATAACCTACAAAACTGTCGACAACTGAAGAATATCATACAGGATCTTGTTGATAAGAGAATTATTGAGGTTAGTGGACAAAAACAAAAGACATCGAACACTGATCATCAAGTCTTTTCAGACCCACTACATGACCATGGGAAAGGAACTGTCCCCAATTCGAGTACTAAGACCAATATGTCAGCCAATTATGCAAGTATCAAACATGATTATGATAGTGGAAAAATCATTCATTGCCTTCGCACTGCTGATCAAAACATCAATACCATTACTATCAAAGCTAATCCTGAATGTGCAGTCAATACTCATCGTACTAAGTTTACTATCCCAGGCCCTCCATCACAGCAAACACCTCAACCTTCCAAGTTACAATATAACCTACTTGATCAGTTGGGGAAGACCCCAGCCCAAATCTCAATCTTGGAATTGTTGCGTATCTCTCCTAAGCATCGGTCTATCCTCAATAAGGCTTTACAGAACACCACGGTCCCTACTGACCTTGATGTCAATCGTTTCCAGGAAATGGTGGGCTACTTAACCAATAACCATCATGCCACGTTCTCTGAACAAGACTATGCCACTGAAAATATGAACCACAATGACCCTTTACATCTAGAAGTCCTTGTTGATGACACCAAAGTTAGACGAGTTTTGGTAGACGGAGGAGCAGGGTTAAATCTATGCACTTTAAAACTAATTAAGGCATTAGGTATTTCAGAAGCATGCGTAGACACCACCAAGAGTATTGTCATTAAGGCTTATGATGATGAAGAAAGAAAATCAAAGGGGGTGGTAACACTTCCTATCAGAATTGGTCCTGCGGTAATGGAGACAAAGTTCCAGGTCTTGGATCTCACCCTCCCATATAACCTTTTGCTAGGTAGACCATGGATTCATGCCATGAAGGCAGTCCCTTCCACGTATCATCAGTGTCTTAAATTCCCTTACAATGGAACCAAAATAACTATCGATGGTGATCCCGACCCTTTCCAGTATTGCACTAATTTAAAGGAGATCCCTCAATGCCAAGTGCCAGTCAACCAAGAGGCCTCATCGTCTAATCCATCTTCTTATGTTGACCCATCCACACTCACTCGAACATCTGTTGCACCTTCACTTCCCACTACTCCTAGGGTTGAGATCCAAGACAAGGGTTGTGGAGAGTATTACATGAAGACTTCTTATTGTGTTAGCCATTTGGTTCCTCCTAAGTCATATGGTTTGCCTACAACAGGTAAGGGACAGTCTATAATCACTATACATGTTCCCCCCACAACAAATTTCACTAAATGGGGTGAATTAAGCAAAGAGGCTGTAGATACAGAAGATGTTACTTCCTGGCTGTACAAGGAAGATAATCCAGAACCCCTTTTACTTGCTCATATTCCTACAAGTCTATATGGAAAGGGTTTCAAAATCATGCAAAGTAAAGGATATGATGGACAAAGTGGTTTAGGTTTAAACCAAGATGGCAGAGTGGAACCAATATTTGTTTCTCAATGGCCAAAAGGAGTAGGGCTAGGGTTTCAACCGATTCAGATTGGCGTTCCTAGTACTCCATTACCCTTACTTGAGGAAGTACGTGCTTCAGAAGACATTAAGACATCTCACGAACCAATAGACCAAAATTGTTGTAACTCTCCTGACTCTAATGATTATGAGTGGGATTCCTTATCCTCTACTTCTTCCATGGACCTTGACAAGTTATTTGGAGAACTTGACTTGATGCTAAGTTCCTCACCAAACCCCTTAAATTCCTGTCCACCAAAGAAAATGACAAAAGAGGAGTGGTTTAAACACTACTATTGGGAATCACTTGATCCTACCTCTTGGCAACCTGAGCCACCTCTTTCTGATTGTCAAACCTTGGCATTAGGCCCACCTATTCATCCACCTAGACCCAAACCCAAGAGCAAAAAGGACTTGGTACAAGACTTTTGTGACCACATGAATAATTCAATTTTTACCTTGACTCCATTAGACTTTGATAACTTCGACGATGACATGCCCTTAGTTTATCCCCAACTCATAGATTGGGATCAACAAGATACACCTGTCTTAGACACTTTTGAGAACGACGAAGCAATAGCTGAGTTCCTAGGATTACGAGAAGGCATACCTAATGGAGATCATAAAGCTGGTTTTACCATTGACTTGGACAATAAAGCATATTTTGGGGAATCTGTTCAACCCTCCAGTTGCAAAAATGAGAAAAAGAATAAACAAGATAAAAAGGACGAGTCTCTAGGTGAAAACCGCAAGGCACCTCTAGACCATGAAAAAGTAAAAAGAAAGGACGCATTCGAAGGTGAAAACCTCTCTGAGGCGCCTAAGGATGGAGGTTTGAACATTCTCCCCATTGCATAGGAAAAGTCACCCATGCTCGTGGAAGAATCGGTAGAAGTCAACATAGGCACAAAAGAGAATCCTTGATTGATTTATTTGGCAGTGTCACTGACAACACAAGAGAAATCAGAGTTCCACAACTTCTTTGAACAAAGACAGATTAATTTTTCTTGGTCATATGCCGACATGCCTGGGTTGGATCCT
>VDFB02086081.1:73358578-73374961 GCA_007258455.2 Sequoia sempervirens | reverse complement strand
TTGTTTTAGGGTGGGATTTGTTTTGGTACTTCTATGAGAAAAGGGATGACAATATTCCAATATCAAACCCTTGGACTCTAGATTTGGCCATATTGATTGTCTCCAATGTTTTCATAGATGTCAAATTCATTAGAGTATTGACACGAAACTACCACCCAACTACAAAGATAGTAAGAATGATGGATGGTTCACCACTAGTAACACTTACAAAAACTACCATTGTGAAGTGCTTCAATCTAAACAAATAGGCCCTTAGCAAAGTCAACCTTAAAAGGAGTGAAGAAGAGTATAATAGTTTGAGAAAAACTTATAGGAGTGATGAATTTCCCATGCATATGAAGAGAGGAGAAAGCAACAAAAGAGTACCTATCTCCTCCTCTTGTGTTGAGCCATTTGTTGTTAATGATTTCCAGGTGTATTTTAAAAGAAAATACTTTGCTTTATGTCAAATTATGTGGATAGATGCTAAAGAAAATATGCCAATTAGCTTTATGATGTTGGCAATGAGAATTCAAAACCATGAAACTAGTGTCGAGTATGACTTTGCTTCATTTATTGAGAAATCATTACATGATGGATTCATGCAAGTAAAAGCGGATAGAGCCCCTATCACTTTTAAATGTTACTCCTTGTTGTTCCATTTGATTTTATATCAAAATAAAACCATATGGACTCAAAGAATGTGTTTGGATATGGTAGATGAGTAGGATAATCAACTACCCATGCAAAATTGGTGCTACATATGGGATAGTAGGTGTAGAAAGAGTGATTTTGTGATTTTCTACGAGGAATTTATACTTTGAATTATGGTAGTCCTTGGCCATGGGAATCCAATATTACATACACCAATCATACAATTGTTAAGACCTTTGGCACTTAAACCAGAATAGGGGCATACTCACAATTTTGGAGATTGGTTTTCTTACCCAATGTCACTATGATTAGAGTTTATGGATGTCCCTAATCCCCACATATCTTTCCTAAATTTGTTTAGGTCTCTAGTTATCTTTCCTAAAATTCATGTGGTAGATGATTTGGATGGAGAAGGAAGTTATACACAGACAAAAGAAACGTACCTTTTTTCCTAACTTGACAGTATGTGGGGATTTGTCCATTAGATCAAACACTCTTGAGGAATTGCAAAAGTTTCTAAAAACAAGATATCCCTTAAAATATGGGAAGGATAGGGTCTTTGACCCTAAGGTTCACATGAATTTTGTTAGAAAAACAATCCTTACAAAGAGTGGGATCACCCATAAAGTGGACTATGAGGAGTATGTGATAAGGAATTGTCTCACTCCCCAGGATGTATACCTAAGAAGAAGAAAATGGGCATACTATTAAAATTGGAAGAGAGAAGAAAGATGGATAATAATTTCCTAGGGTTTTACATAGAGGAAGCAGATTCCTTCAAGAGGATCAATCTCCTGATTGATAGGTTTGATAAATTGAATGACAGAGCATAGAAGGAATTGTAGAAATCTACGAAGCTATCTACCAAGAGGCCAAGCACTATTGTAATATCAGAACCCCAAGATGAGGTTTCAATACAACATGTCCCATCAAATTCATCTCCTAAGCAACCAAAAGTGAAAAAGAAAAAATTACTGGAATAGGAACCCTTAGTGCCATATGAGATTAGTGAGAAAGTTGGGGATACTGAAGAGGTGTTCCAATTCCATGAGAATCGTGGAAAAAGGGTAATTGAGTCAAAAGATGTGCCCTTTGAAGCAAAAAAACTTAATCTAAGTTCAAAGACTTGTAAAAAAAATTTGGAGAAAAATTAGAAAAAACTACCTCCACCACTGGATCAATGTTAGAATCAGCTTTCCAACGGTATCTTATTTGCAAAAAACAAAGATCGTATGCAAAAGTTACGCCCGATTTAGTGAAAGTTGCTCCAAGAAGGCCAATTTGGCCTATAGGTAGCCCAGGGGGCTAAAAAAATTGGGCCCTTAGTCCTGTGCACGACCAGGGGCTGGTGAGCTGGGGGCTGGGGTGGAGCCTTTGGTCATCGATGTGACCACGATGGGTGTTGGGAGGCCGGCCGAGTGTTGGGCGCATACCACCCGGTCCCCCATGTGACCACGGGCCTCAGATGTTGAAGCCCTCAGGGGATGGCAGAGGGCATCTGGTCCTCCACGTGACCGGGGCAGAGATTGAAGGAGCCCGCGGGGGCTGAAGCAAACTGGAAAAGAAGGGCGGCGGTGGTGGCAGGTTGGAGGCTTCCAGGTGGCACAATTCTTCAGAACTGGAGGTGCCGACATGAAACCCAAAAAACCACGTTTTTTTTTTCAATTTTCGTGCCCCGGGGAGTGTGCTGGGGAGGCCGTACGGCCTCCCTGACAACTTTTTTTTGCCTCATAATCAACTTTCTTTGAAATCAACAAAATGAAAGGCGTTCTTATGGTTTTTTGCCACTGCGAACGCGATGGTGACTTCCGTTTGAGCCCAAAGTGCCCTAAAAAATAAGCTACCCCCAAATCCTCAAAAAAATCACTGAGCTTAAAACCCTCATAGATCTGGAAAATGATGACCAAAATCAGTAAAATAAAAGCCAATCCTAACTTTTTCCAGTGCTCTGAATCCAATGGAGATGCCTGATCTGATCCAAAACACTGCATAGATGAACTCAAGACATGAAACCCTCAAGGAATCCTGAACGTGCTCTGCAATGATTTTCTCCAAAAAACTAAGAAGGGGCTGCATATCAAGGCTCTAATACCATGTTAGAAACCAAGATCAGACATGCAAACTAGAAAAACCTTCCACATAAGAGAAAATCAGAAAAAAGCAAGAGCTTTGCATGAAGATGTGCAAATTGATGTTATTCAGGAATTCTTAATTACAAGAGATAATTTTCTTTATAAAAGCAATGTATGTATAACCCTAAACCTAACTTGAGCATTAAGATAACTCAACTAGATAAGGATAACTAAATGCAACTTAGGAATTAAAATAATGCCTAAGTAAACTTATGAAAGTGTAAGTAAATAATTAATTACAGCAACAAATAAGGCCCAGATCCAAATGTTAATTAAGGAGAAGGAAATGTATAAGGCGAATAATGAAAGATTACTCAGAGAAAATTATCACTTGAAAGATATGATGGGAATCACACTAGGATCCACTAAGTAGTTGACTCATGGTGAGAGTTCTCAGACAAAAGACCAATGGGAAGAATCAAATGCATATTCTTAGGGTAAATATGAAACACTTTCTTCGGTAATTAGAAAAAGGCAGGACAACTTGATGACTTTATTGAACAAGCTTTAGGGAACACATTCAAAGATTTATATTGCAAGGCAAGAACATAAGAGAATTGATGGTAGAATTCAAGAAAAGTACCAAGAAATAAATAAGAGGGATGTTCCTGATAATGTGGTTATTGATACTGCTAACCACATCATGATAAAACACAAAGACATCCATGAGGAAATGAAAGAGGATGCACAGGAACTGATCGATGCCACAAAGAAGGGATTGCCAAAATTATTTGAAGATGAAGGAAAAGTAAAAGAAAAATCCAAATGGATTGAAGAATGTGAGTCAGTGCTATGAGAGATTCTGGAAACAACTACAAGAAAAGACTTAACATTGGACGAGGCTTGTAAATTGAACGAGAGGATGGTGACGATGGAGATATCAATCTGGAATGCACTGGGAGATGTTGACACTCATGAGTGATAGGATTACTTGGACCATTTTTCAAAGGTTCATTTGTGGCTAAATAGAGCCTAAATTTTTGTTTTAATTACTATTGTTAACAAAAGACATTTATGAAGGGGTGTGTCCCTTCACAATTTTGATATATAAATATCTATTTGAAAGTGACAAAAAAAATATAGGCAAATAGGAGAAAGGATACAATAGATAATTTTCAATGATGTTTAAAATCATGAGACTATGATGCATGTTTAAAACTCTGGAGGAATTAATGGAAGTCATCTGATTTTGAGGTGTATTTCTGGCATCAATTATTTGTTGGATTAATTGAAAGTATTACTAAGTTGTCTCTAAGGTTGATATTTTCTTGTTATTTAAATTGATATATCAAGTATATACTCAGTTTATTAGTGCACATTTGTTATATCTGTATGGTTTGATTAATTGGTTCTTTTGGGAAAAGATTAAATCCTTTTAGTTAATCATAGTAATTAAGAAGTATCATTTGGATCACTAAGAAGAACTTGGTTGTCACATTCTTGCATGTTTATACAAGTTATAAACTTATAGTTGTATGCCAAACAATTAGTACTTATGCGAGATAGAAGTCACTCATCTCAAACCGTCATTGGACTCCATATACCCAATAAGGAACTGGTCTCATAGATTTCATCTTTTAGTCTCATCTATTTTATTTTTTACATCTGTTAACTAAACATATTAGATTTTACCTTGATATTTGTTACATAGTTTATACCAAATAATTCTGCATCTTTCCACTTCCAAATTTCCATTATGGGTAGATTGCTTAGGGAATAAACAAACAAGTTTAAAACTGCTTCATTCACATTGGTTCACCCACCTAGGTCTGGTAGAGACTAAAGAGAAGAAGGTTCAAATTTATCATTTGACCTTGTACGTTGGCCAAAAACGTTGTGAGAGCTTGGAAACCTCTCGTGGTTCAAACCTGCATTTTTGAGACCTAACAGTTTGGCGACTCTACTAGAGATTCAACTCAGAGTCAGGGCCTTTGTCATAGAGTCAAAAATCTTATACAAACTCCACTGGGAATAAGAGGTTATAACATTTTCTTACTTTTAAGAAAGTGAGTGGCGACTCTAATAAAGCACAATATCCATCAGAACATCACAATAATTCACAATATGCATGGTAGAATATCTCGTTACAAAGAAGGTCCAAGTGACAAAAGAAAATAAACACATAAGAATGATAAAGGTAAGAAGGTGTCTGATGACATGTGCTTGAAAAATAAGGAAAAGACATCAAAACCACACTATGAGACATATAATCATTATGATGCATTAACAAATAGTTCAGTCGGAGAACCTCATACTCCTAAAGAGAAAAGGAGTCCTTTTTATCAACTAGATCCTCAGAAAGATGAAGAATTTAAGGCAAGGATGGACGTTGAAAAGGATAGGATACAATAGGAATATGATCATAGAATGGAAGGAAATCAAAATGATCTCGTTAATAACGTAGCCCCTGAAGAAAGCTATGAATTCATGACTCAAGAAGAACTAGATGCACACTTGGAATATGAAAGGAAAGAAGTAGAAAGAGAAAAAGTGGAATGTGAACAGAGATGGCTCCAAACAATAAGAGAGCTCCAAGATTTAAAATTGCAAAAGGCACAGATTAATGCTCAGACGGTTAACCTCTCTAAATATGCACCACCACACAAACAAGGGAATAACAATGAAGGACCTTCAAATCCACAAAAAACACAACAATATCAGATGGGGAACCAATACATGAAACCAAATACCCCACCAAAAAATGCATCACATCATTTGAATACTCAACCACCTTATGGCCCACAATATATGCCACCTCCTTATGCACAATACAAAAATCCATTATACCAATATCAACATCCCCATAACCCACCCCCTCAGTAGTATACAACCATGATCAAACAATTTGACTTAACAGGATTTCAACTATATCCTTACCCTATGGATAGCAATTGGAGAAGCCTCATCCCAAAATTTATAGGAAGTAGTGCAGTCACTTCTAAAGAACATTTAAGAAGTTTTAATACTTTTATTCAAGATCTAGAAATGCAGTATGAGGATATTTAGATGAGGCTATTCATTATGTCATTAACTGAAGAAGCTAGAGATTGGTTTAACAGTTTACCAACAGCTTCTATTGACTCCATTCAAGAATTTCATGATCAATTCCTTGAACAATATGGGAACCAATGTGCACCAAACTTTTCCTTCCATGAATTAGTGACTATCCAAAAGAATCAAAATGAGTCAATTTATGACTTCAACTGAAGGTTCAAAAAATTGCAAAATAAGATACCACCTGGATCAAAGTTGGCGGACCCTGCAACATTAAGTGTTTATTTGAAGGAATTTGACCCAAAGATAGGATATGAGCTTAGGAATAGGTTCCCCAAAAGTTTAACTAAAGCTCAAAAAATAGCTTTGACTATTGAAAAAAATAGGAAGGCTGCAGGAATGATTGCTAAAAGAGATAATCCTAGGGTTCCTCAACAAATCAACAATCCTCAGTATAGACAAGAAAATGCATACAAAAATGAGAGGCTGAGGTTATATGACATGCCTTACAATACAAATTGGAAGGATGGAAAACCTGTGATAGATAGACCTAGGAGCAAAGAGACTCCTAACCCTTTAAAGAAGAAAGGAGCGTATATGGTCAACAATAGCCCTTGGTGTGAAATTTGTGATGCGCCACATTCCCCTGATCACTTTATTATAGCTCAGAAGATGAAAGAAGAGGAACTACTAGTAGATAATGATGGAGAAGATCATACGATATATTTAACTTCCAACACCCTTCACCATGTTGAGGAGAGATATTCATCTTCAAAAGAGGAAGATTATGAGTATGATGGTGATCACCAAAAATACAATATTCACATGGAAAAACAACAAGTCTTTTTTATCATGAAGAAAGCAATGATGAACAATGCCCTCCTAATGCACCATATCAGTGAGGAAAATACAATATAAGGAGACCAACTAAGGAAGAAAGTAGGAAATTGACTATTGCTGTAGTAGATCAAGCCAAAAGAAAATATTGGTTGAGAAACAAAACAGTAAATGAAAATGAGGGTGTTCCAACAGGGATATTTATGAAAGACAAAACACAAGAGGCATCAAAGAAAACAGAAAGTAAGCAGCCTGACAAAAATGTGCAGAAGTATGTTCAAAAGGAGGAGAGCAAAGAATTGCATAAGAATAATCAAAATTCTAATGATACAAATAAAAGAGAAAAAGAGGAAGGCAAAGGAGAGTCATTGGAGTAGAAGAAGAAGATCAAATTAGAAGGTTCCTCCTTTGATTTTACACAAGCTTTATCCTAGGTGAAAATGTTTGTCCCATTACTTGAAATGATAAAAATTAAGGAATATAGGGATAGTGCAATTCAGTTGATATCTAGTGGGAGTGATAAAAACACAAGTGCTGAAAATAGAGGGACAAATAAGGTCAACAATAGGCAAGAAAAGGTGAATATCCCTGAGGTATGTCTAGGGGATACCCTAATAAATCCTCCACAAGTTGATCCATTATTTACTACATTGCTTATAAATAACAAACTAGTGAGGAACTATATGATAGATTCTAGCGCCGCAATAAACATCATGCCAGTAGGTGTTATGAAACAACTTGGCATGTGGGTGGATACCAATGGTGGAAAATGTTATGCCATGGAAAACAAACCTATCCTAGTGGTGGGTGTAACGCTGAAAATGAAACAAACTTTAATGCACAATAGACAACAAGGAAGATCGTTAGAAGCACACATGCAATACAATATTAAATCTAGAATGCAAATTCATACGTTAAGCAACAAAGAACATGGGAAAGTAAAAACGTATTTAAAACTGAAACAATCTCACCAATTCCAAATGTATTTCCATGATTCATCTCGATTTCCCTTCTCTATTTTGCTTGTGTAGTATAATTGCCCTCAGATTTTCAAGTTCGTGCAAGTATAGCCTAAGATAGTGATTAGCAAAATATCGAAGATTCAAGACAAAGTGCTCTCAAAAGTTATCAAATTTGCGAGAGATATTGGAATGAAGAATGACACATCAATTTATAGAAAATTGATTATTCGAACGACAGGTCAAGATTGAAAGACCAACGGACGGTTGAGATTGAGAGATTGGACATGCATTCAGATAACTGACAATAATGACATGAGTGATTCGAATTAGAAATAGAATTAAAGATTAAATAAATGATTTAATCTTCAGTTCGGCATTCGAAAACATAAGAAATATCTTTGCATGACAAAGATAAAGATTGATTAAAGCAACTCTTTGTTCGAACGCACGCACAACACTTAATTAATTAAATAAGACTATTTAATTAATATGCATGTACACGCAATTGAGTTAGAAGTGGATGATTGAATGGTTAGACGAAGAGATTACCAAAGACACCACTCAGACATTAAATCAATAGTTAACTGAACGATTAAAATAGATGTCGAGTTGAGTAAAAGTGAATACTTAGATAACTCACATAATTATCTAAAATATAGAAGAATGTGTTAAAATAGAAATTAATGAATTAAATAATTCATTTAATTCAAGACTCAATATTAGAGGATAATTAAATAAATAAGATTTATTTAATTAAGTGATGAAAAGGACTCAAAATGAATAATTAAATAAATTAAATTTATTTAATTATAGTTGAAATATGATAAAGAATAAATTAAATAATGATTTATTTAATTTAACCGGAAATAAGGTTAATTAGTAACATAATTAAATAACAAGCGTTTATTTAATTAATAGAAGAAACGAAGAAAAGTGAATTAATTAAATAATTGAAATTATTTAATTAATAGAAGAATTAATAGAAGATGAATTAATTAAATAATTGACATTATTTAATTAATAGAAGAATTAATGTTAAGATGAATAATTAAATAATTGACATTATTTAATCATGACCATGAATACTACAAATTATGCAGAATATGGAAGTCGCGGGCTTAAACCAGATTTCGGTGTCTACATTTGCCCCTCTTTGATACAATGTCTTTTAGGCGTTGTGTCAAAGAAAATCAATGAAAATATGCCCCAGTCAAGCTCCGGATTAGAACAGGTGAAGGTATGCCCCCTCGGGAAAATTTACAAATTTCTAAAATGTTCAGAAAAATTTGGAAGTGCGCTCGATTAGTCCAGTAGATAGGCAGAAATGCAATGCAGTTGACGGAATTGGGTTCGGAAATGGGAGGGACGGGTACGGAATGATAGAAAATGGAAGTTTACATGGCCAGTAGGAAAGAAATGCCACCTAAGCCCTAGGTATATATTGGAATTGGGGTGAAAAATTATTCATTTGCACCCACCTAGCTTAGAGATTTGAAAAGTTTGCTCTGACTTTCAGCGAGGATGTCTCTAGTTCCAGCCACCCATCATCGTGCATACAGGATCTGGACGTTCCAGAGACCAGTCGGCACGGACCCCCCGGTATGGACCTAAAACTTGTCTTTTGAAAATTTTTAATTTGCGCATATTTTAAGGTATTTATTGCATTTTTCATTATGCGTCACTTTTCATTTTGCACCGCATATGTATGCGCGAACGACGCATCTGTTTGCGAAAAGCCGCATTTGCATTTTAACACTAAACGATTTAAATTAGGTTTAGAAAATAACCGCATGTGTTTCTTTTGCTACGCATTTGATAATTTTGATACGCATTTGAAATTTAGCTACGCATGTGCATTTTAATATATGCATTTGTTTATTTTGACACGCATGTGATTTTATGAAACGCATATGCATATTTATCACCGCATTTGCTTTTTTAGAAACGCATTTGAGATTATGCAACGCAAATGTTAATTTTAGCACGCATTTGAGAATAATTAACTGCATTTGATTAATAATGACACACTTGTAATTTGAGAACCGCATTTGTAAAAAGCGACGCATGTGTTAAAAAAGTGACACATTTGTAAAATAACGACGCATTTGCATTTTATGTTAAAACAATCATTTTTCACTAGGGTAGATGATTCAGGCTGACATGAGGCATGTTGTTGCAGGTTGTACTTGACCCTATCTACACACGTGAGTCGAGACCCACGACGTTTCAATTTAGAGACAGCTTACGGCCGGCTGAGCGACGGACTTTATGGCATTTGGGTTTGTTGCACGTGACCGATATGCCCCAGATTAGGGCAAATCGGGGTTTACTGATAGCACTTTGCGAGCGGTGGCACTCAGAGACGTCTTCCTTCCACCTTCTGACTGGAGAGGCCACGGTGACCTTGGAGGATGTGTATAAGATTTTGAGACTACCTATTAGAGGGACACAGGTAGTTTATGATACCCAGAGGGGTATAGTTGAGATGTGTAGATATTACCCCCATGCTGACGTTAGACAGCTAGGGGTTGATGACTATGAGATTAGATGGCGGGTATTGGCCCAGAGATATAGACAGTTAGACTGTCTAGTAGCGACACTGATAGGTGGTATTGTACTGCCTGACCGCCGAGGTCATGGATTTCCTATGGGATGGGGTGAGATGCTAGTGGGCATGCTGGAGCACCGAGTTGTATATGCTTGGGGTTCGTGTGTGCTGGGGATGCTATACTTCCACCTTCATGACATTGCCTATAGAGAGGCGCAGTCGATGAGCTGCGGCACCACGCTCCTGATGGTATGGGCGTGGGAGCATATTGCTATCTTTAGACCATCGGTGACAGTAGATCTAGCTCATGGAGCACCATACGCCTTTCGGTATGCGGGAGCCACCACACAACACCACATTGGAGACACAGGCTATTATAGACACGCTATAGACCTGATGCAGGAGTTTACATGGAGACCGTACCTAGGCTATGAGGTGTGGTCAGATGAGGATGAGCACCTGCCATATTGTAGACAGACACAGTATCTAGTGGGACGGACAGTGTCCCATATGCACATCATAGAGCGACGGTTGCCGGACCGAGTCCTGAGACAGTATGGAGAGGTACAGGATGTACCTCGAGGGAGAGCAGAGTTTGCTCGGTCTTCACAAGAGGTCCTATTATGGGGGCCAAAGATTCTGGTCACCACTACAGAGGCAGATATTGATGGATTACAGGCACAGCCATGGGGATGGAGGGATGGACCAGCAGATGCAAGGACCACTCCAGCTTATGATCAGTGGTGGGCATTACACAGGCCGACTCCTTTGACAGATCTAGGGCAGCCAGCACCAGTAGAGCGGCGAGTTAGAGGTCCCAGAGGTAGACGAGGTAGAGGAGGTGGTCGAGGAGGCAGAGGAGGCCAAGGGGATGGTGGGGATGATGGCAGAGGTGGCCGACGTGGAGGAAGGAGAGGGAGGCATGGTCGACGGGGACGAGGAGCATCCTTGTCACCGATCTGAGAGGAGAGAGCAGGAGAGGAGGATGTGGCCATGCTAGATGTGGCCAAAGGTGGTGAGGAGGAGCAGCCGGCAGAGGCAGTTATCCCAGACATCCCTGACATCCCAGCAGAGGCAGAGGAGGCCGTTGGAGAGGAGGCAGAGGTCGATGCCCTTGGATTGCTAGGTGCCTACCAGGAGGATGAGGAGGAGGAGGATGATCACGAGAGAGAGATCAGGGATCAGATCCTTGAGGAGATGGACGAGGAGGAGGATGGGCGTGATAGGGTCCGTCAGGATGAGACAGAGGTAGAGGTGCCTGACACTGATATATTATGAGCCCAGGTTGCCTCCTTGGAGGAGCAGATGAGAGTGTTGATGGCAGAGAGAGATGCCTACAGAGTGGAGAGAGACTGAGCCTTGATAGAGAGGGATCAGGCAGTAGCCCGGCGGCAGGAGACTGAGCAGAGATTCACAGAGCTCAGGTCATTATGTATAGGACCATCAGCAGCATTTTCTAGAGAGTTGGTCAGAGCCAGCGAGAGGGAGAGATACTACCGAGACTTGTATGAGGCAGAGGTTCCCATAGAGAGATGGGCTCCCAGTTTTTCAGTAGCACAGAGTAGTAGGTCTCAGACCAGGACCCACACACAGACAGTGAGCACAGAGGGAGTGGAACATCCACGCAGAGCAGGGCCCTACGACAGACCTCCCATAGCTCTGAGATCAGCAGGTTCCCAGCATCAGTCTCCTACACACTCCCGACATGATGGCAGTGGCAGTTCAAGATAGAGATACAGTTTTGAGGTCCATTTTGGGACAATGTATTTTGATCCGATAGCCTGCAGGCTTCCATGTATTTATGATACATTATGACTGTGATGTGACACATTTGAGCTATATATATATGATTTTGGCGGCGATTCTTATGATATGCATTGTCTATTTATGGATTATGCAGTTATTTATTGATACATGTGATGTTCATATGATATGCCTATGTGATGGATGGTTGTATGTACTTTATGTTGTTTATGCAACTAATGCGATAATGTTGATTCTATGTGACATATGATTCTATATGATTATGAGATGCAATGTGATGTTATATGTATAATGACATGTGATGTTATATGTATAATGACATGTGATGTTATACAAATGTAATGTGATGCATGTATTTACAGTTTATTGCTTATGATATGCAGTGTTAAATGATGATTATTGTCTATTATGCCATGATGAGGTAGATGTGAACTATGCCTATATGTATGAATGTTTCTAACATGTATGTTGATGCAGGATGATGTACACCATTTTGTGTCACAGGACTTCGTCATAATGCAAGAAAGAAGAACTGTTAGTGCGAAAAGAAAGATCGAGCAAGAATGAAAGACAGAAGACAGATGTTAGTGTTAGGAATCTTTG
Organism: Sequoia sempervirens; assembly: GCA_007258455.2. NCBI lineage: Eukaryota > Viridiplantae > Streptophyta > Pinopsida > Cupressales > Cupressaceae > Sequoia > Sequoia sempervirens. The sequence goes on along the minus strand of VDFB02086081.1, from coordinate 73,362,488 downwards.
ATATTTTACCGTATCACAAAAGGTATTGCACTTTATCATCATTGGGCGGGACTAATACAAATGGAGACAAACACCGTGATATGACATAAATCAAGGTGTGCAAGGTCAGCCACTTGCTAACAACAGACAGTCGCAGACAAGGATTGTCACTAATTCATACTAAAGGAACAAGTTGCCCCAATCTTTTTGTCAGGACAAACCACAGACAGCAAACGAAAGAAAAGACAGGTCATGATACGTCATTGCTCCTCTAAATCCTTCATGGGAAATCCTTGAGGAAACTAGTAACATGACTCAAAATCAAATTGAAAAGACAATCAACAGACAGCAGTCAAAGAAAATATAATTCTGATACATCGTTGCTTCTCTAAATCCTTCATGGGACATCTTTGAGAAGGCTAGTAACATGAATCCCAGTCATCAATTCAAGATAAATGATAAGATAAATAAGCCATAAAGTCAATAAGCCAATGAAAATATTTTCCAAAACATTATTTGTTTGTTTGATTTGTTTGATTAATAGAGCCTGATCGCAGGAGATACACATACCGGATAAGACTGAGTCTGGTTTCGATGTTATGACTATCTGTATAAGGCATGACAAAGCCTGGTTTCAGAAAGACATGTATCGTATAAGACGTTGAGTCAGATGCCGTTGATGTGATAACCTGTGTAAGGCTATGTTTGATTGTTTTGACCTTGTCGATTACGCAGGAAGGACGCATCCTGAATAAGACATAGGTTGATTGTTTTGATAACGTTTGTTTCCAAGAAGGACACATCCTATAGCAGACGGTTGGTTGATCTGTTTGAATTGTTTTGTTTGGCAAGTTGTTTGATTTGACTTAGAGACATTTCTGACTTGTTCACCAGATGGATGCATGACTTGATATGATGTGTGGACAATTGACCGTGTGTGACGACAAAACCCTAAAGGACTGACCTAGTGTGGCCTCGGGGGCTCATCGATTGATGGCCTTGCCTACGTTGTACACGCAGAGACCTCGTAGTTCGACTTGACTGCGACCAACAAGACTGACTACAAATAGAAGACATGTGTGAAAGTGAATGTGACGAACCCTAATGGACTGACCTAGTGCGGCCTCGGGGGCTCATCGTGTGATGGCCTTGCCTACGTTGTACACGCAGAGACCTTGTAGTTCGACACTACCAATGACCTTGTTATATAGACATATGGATTGACGCATGAATTTATACAGACAAACCTAAACTGACTGACCTAATGCCTCAGGGGCACATCGGCAGATGGCCTTGCCTACGTCCAGTCGCAGAGGCAACGTAGTTCGACAAATGACAAAGACTGACAAGTGCGACTAACTCTGACTCTATTTTTGGATTTTTGAAATGTTGTGATTTTTTTTTTGTGTTTTTTGAAGTCATTTTGCGATGTTCATGGATTTTCCATGATGTTTCATCTTCCACAAATCCAATGTAAGAATCAATATGACGCACGTCAATTATTTGCCCCCAGTCGAGTATAAGACCAATTGATTATGAATAGAGTGAGATGGGGGATATGAAATGCTCTCGATGTCAATCGTTCCAAGCTATGGAAAAGACTACCACTTATTAGGAATGATATATACAAGTGATGGACACAAAAGGTAAGGGATATGTACAGGATAGTGGACTATGTACACGGATGTGGGCTATATACACGATAGAGGCTATGTACATGGAAGTGGGCTATGTACAAGATAGATTAGAATAATAGTAGACAAAGGAGCAGGGTTGAGTACACATGGCGCCTGTTTGCCAGGTTTTCACCATGGTACCTATCCAAGGTGCCACCGAAGTGGTTTTCACCATTGGACGAATGATTTGTCTTTACTATTTTCCATATTAACTAATTTTTTTGGTGTTATCAAGACGCCTATTTGCCAGGTTTTCACCTTGATAACGATTTTTTTGATTTTCTGATTTTTTTTGTATTTTTGCTAAATAAGACAAAGGCTCCCAAAAGCTATGCGTAGAACTTCTTCAGATGCATACTATTGATTGGTGAGGACAATGGTTCACCTTCAAGAGTAGAGAGTTGGTACGCTCCTGATACAAAAGCTTCTGTAACAACATAAGGTCCCAACCAATTAGGTTCAAACTTTCCTGGTTTGTCTCTTTCTGCTTGATTCTTTGGGTTCTCCATTAAAACCAAGTCACCAATGTCAAAATTTATGTTTAAAACCCTCCTGTTATAGCTACGATGAAGGCGGTTCTAATATGCTTGGAGATGGTCCAGTGCCTTCTGTCTACGCTCATCCAGGAATTCTAACTCATGGAGTCTCGACACTCGGTACTCTTCATCGTCAATGTGGCCCTTCAGTGATACCCTTAGGGATGGAATCTCGACCTCAATAGGTAAAATGGCTTTAGATCCAAAGACAAGTGAATATGGGGTAGCACGGTGGAATGCACCGGATACTTCAATACGATAACCCATAAAGGCGAGGTTAAAAGGCTGTAAATACCCGATCCGCGACGGCATCATTGGCTTGATCTTCTTGAGATTCTAATGGAAATGAAGATGCTTGTTAAAGATGCCTGCCTTGGCCGTTACCTTTAAGAGGGGTAGTATGGAGTGGAGAAGTGATGTTGGATATGAAACTCATCACACAGGTGGTGGACTTCTTGGTTCTTAAATGGGTGGCCATTATCAGTGATTATGGACTGAGGGACACCATATCGATAGATGATATAGTTTAGGATAAATCTAGAAATATGTGTGTCGGTAATGTATGTCATAGGAATGGCTTCAATCCACTTCGTAAAATACTTTCGATGTACGGTGATAATGAACTTGTGTCCATTAGATGAGTGGAATTGGATCTTACCTATGAGAATTAGTCCCCATTGGGCAAAGGGCCATGGTGACGTGATAGGACGAAGCTCCTGTGCTGGGGCATGTATCAAATCTCCATGAACTTGGCATTGGCGACATTTTGTTACAAAGACATATGAGTCTTTTTCCATAGTAGGCCAATAATAACCCAGTCTCATAATCTTTTGGCTAAGGTAGGACCGCTAGAATGGGAACCACATATACCCTCATGCACCCCACGCAAGGTTGCTTGTGCTTCAGTAGAATCAAGACATCTCAGTAAGGTATTGTCTAAAGCGCGTCTATATAGGGTGTCTCCGACGATGGTATATTTGGCTGACTTGCGGAGGAATGTTCTACGTTGATTATTGGATAGGCCAATGGGTATGACTTCAACATGAAGGTAATCATAAATTTCTTTGTACCAAGGGGAATCGGGACCAACGATGTCACACACCATCTCAGAATCTGGGATATCGTAGGCTGGGATCAAGAGCTGTTCTACCAAGAACTCAAACTTAGGCACGTTGTTAGGAATGTCAAGAAGTGATGCAATTGTAGCCATGGCGTCTGCTGCCCTGTTTAAAACATGAGGTATTTGATGAAATTCGACTTTGTCAAAGTACTCTTTAAAACTATCTGCCATGCGCTTGTATGGAGTAAGCTTCTCATCCTTAGTCTCATAATCATCATTTACCTACCTGATTACTAGTTGAGAATCACCATAAACCTGTAAAACCTTAATTTTTCCACTTGACCACCATCGTAACCTGTCACCTAAGGCTTCATACTTTCGCCATGTTTTTTGTGCATGGAATGCAATCTGAATGACTTGGATGGAATCACCTTGTGGTGTGATAAACAGCATCCTGACCCACGAACCATGATTTGTATGTAGGTATCAAAGTATAGTTTCATATTGTGTTTATTGTCAAATGTGAATATGAACTCATCGGGAAAGTCTGCAACTAATGGGTGATCTGCCTATATGGGTGCATCAGCTAACTGATTAGCAATGACCCGTCCTTTAATAGCCTTTCTTTCTACATATTGTATATCATACTCACTAAGTAT
>VDFB02086081.1:73241337-73358478 GCA_007258455.2 Sequoia sempervirens | reverse complement strand
AAAAAAAAGTGATTGTAATCATATCATGACAACCATATTTTGATAATATGTAAAAATTGAAAGAATGATTATTATATGTTAATGAATGAATGTGAATATGTTAATTAATGAATATTGTTATATGTTAATGAATGAATGTTATATGTTGTTAATGGATGAATGAATGAATGTTATTTGTTATTAATGGATGAATCAATGATTAATGTTATATGATTGGGGTATGGGGAATTGAGAGTGATGGAGGGGGTTTACACATGACGGCACCATCACGGGTCAGTCTTGTTAAGTAGAGAATATTAAACTATACCCAAAACAAAGAGAAGCTCAATAAGGTAATGCACTTTTCAATATAAGAAATGCATCATTTGAAGCATCAAACCAATATGCAGTCTGTATGTATGATCAGTCGTCAGTCTCCGCAATGGTACATTTCCACAAAAAAAAAATTTTAAATTTTGCTTCTTCGTCGCAATTTCGACGACAACCACCGACGAATCAACAGAAAGGCTCGACGAAGTTGCTGTAGCTACGACGATGATTTCATCGTAACTCCCTACCCATTTCATCGCCCTTCTGACGATATTTCAGCGTTGCTACCACTATACTCCCTACCCATTTCGTCGCACTTTCAATGAACTTTTGGTGTTCTTCCGATGCTACTCCTTGCTAATTTCGTCGCAAAGTCGACGAACTTTTGGCATTGTTTCGATGCTACTACTTACCCATTTTGTCGCACTTTCGATGAACTTTTGGTGTTCTTCTGACGCTACTCCTTGCTAATTTCATCGCAAAGTCGACGAACTTTTGGTGTTGTTCCGACGCTACTACTTGCCTATTTTATCACACATTCGACGAACTTTTGGTGTTCTTTCGATGATACTACTTAAGTATTTCGTCGCAATTTTGATGAACGTCCTCTGTTATTTCCATGCTACTGCTTGCCCATTTCGTCGAACCAATGACGAACTTCTGGTGTAATTTGTCGATGGATAAAGAAAGTTTTCATTGATATTCTGACAAAAATACCAAGGCATTTCACGATGTCGTCGACCGATGATTCTTCGCCGTTATTTCAATGTTTAATTTGTCATTGGCCTTGCGATGGAAAGATTTTCACCATTGCGTCGCTCTTCCGACAGAGATTTGTCAACTAACCGATGAATGCCCATTAGAAAATGGTGTCAAATCCAATAGCGAATAACCCCTAACTTCTCCCAAAGATATTCAAATCTATCCTTATTAAGATCCTTAGTGAATATATCAATAACTTGATCCTTTGCATGCACATACTCAAGCTTCACTTCATTCTCTACAACTTTCTCTCTCAAAAAGCGATATCGAATTGAGATATGTTTTTTCCTTGAGTGCATCACTAGATTATTTGAAATGTTAATAGCACTTATATTATCACAAAAGATAGAAATTGATTCATCATATACAACTCTAATATCCTTCAAATTTTGCTTCATCCACAAAAACTATGTCCAGCAAGATGTTGTTGCAATATATTCTACCTTTGTAGTAGATAGAGATACTAAATCTTACTTCTTGGTTAGCTAGTATAGGTCAATCTGCATCTAAGAAAGATTGCACCACCACTTGAACTTTTCTTGTCATTGACATATCTTTCCCAATTTGCATCTGTATAAGAAATTAGAGAAAAATTAGTACCCTTTGGATACCAAAAGCCATGTTCTAGAGTGCTCTTCAAGTATCTAAATATCCTCTTCATTGTTGCAACATGTGACTCTCTAGAATATTCTTGAAATCTAAACACAAGACATACTACATGCATGATATCTAGTATAGTAGCAGTTAGATATAGTAATCCTTCAATCATTGATTTATACTTGCTATGATCAATCTTAGGAGATTTATCATTCTTACTTATTTTGCAACTAGTAACTATAGGAGTACATACCGGTTTAGAATCTTCCATTCCAAACTTATTTAACATTTCCTTGACATACTTTTATTAATTTGCAGCCCAAGAAAGAAATTATCTCCCAAAACATAGACATCTCAAATTCTTTCTGTATCTCTTCTACAAATCTCTTGCACATAGCTTCATGTCCTACAAATATTATATCATCAACATACACAACCACAATCAAGATTTTATCTTGTCAACTTTGAAATAAAGATTACTATTTGTAATACCTTTATTAAATCTTTGTTGTATCAAGTACTTGTCCAACCTTGCATACCAAGCTCTAGGAATCCATATAATGCCTTTTTCAATAGGTAGTTCATATTTGATTTTTTTGATAATTGAAATCCTTTGGGTTGTTCAATATATACTTTTTCTTCTAATTCACCATTCAAGAATGCAAATTTAACACCCATATAATATACTTTGAAATCCTTTTGTGCTACAAAAGCTAAAAACATCTTAATATCTTCCATTCTTTCCATCAAAGCAAATGTATTCAAAATCTATCCCTTCTACTTTTGAGTACCCCTTACACACAAGCCTTGACTTGTTTCTTACCACTTCTCCATTCTCATTCAATTTATTCTAGAATACCCACTTAGTTCTGATTACATTCTTGTTTTTTGGTCTAGGGACAAGTTCCCAAGTCTGATTATTTTCAATCTGCATTATTTCTTCTTCCATAGCCTTAATCCAATACTCATCCTTGGATTCTTCAACTATAGTATCTTTTCTTCTTGTTAACACACCCTTTCTTTTGTCACCAATGATATGATCTTCAAAATGATTCTTTTGCACATACTTAGGAGTCTTAGGGATCCTTTCCGGAGCTTCTTCCTCTTCAATTTAAACTTTTGTTTCCTTACCTTCATCTTTGTCATTTTCTCTAGAGAGGACTCATTTAATTCGTATCCATTTATCACCACATGATTCTTCTATAAGTCTTCACACACTTTAACACTTGCACTCTCAACAATATTCTTCAATCTCTTGTTGTAGCACCACTAAGCTTTGCTTCTTGTAGAATATCCAAGGAAGATACCTTCATCAGATCTTGTATCAAACTTTCCTAAGTATTATTTATCTCTTTTGATATAGCATTTGCTTCAAAACACTTTGAAGTATTTGACAATAGGAATCCTTCCATACCACAACTCATAGGGAGTCTTTGCACTATTTACTCTTGCTTGAACTCTGCTGAGAATGTAGACAACAGTGTGAATTGCTTCTCTCTAGTAGACTTCTGATAGGTTTTCCTCTTTCATCATTGTTCTTGCAACTTCTTGAACAGTTATATTCTTTCTTTCAACCACTCCATTCTGCTAAAAAGTCCTAGGGGAAAATAAATGTCTCTTTATCCCATGATTCTTACAAAAACTATTAAACTCATTGGAGGTGAACTCTCCACGTTTGTCAGACCTTAAACACTAGATTTTGATATCCATTTCATTCTCAAAAATAACTTTGAATGTTTTAAACTTATCTAGAGCTTCTAATTTTTCTTTGAGAAAAGTAACCCATGTCATTCTAGAATAATCATCAATCAATAGCATGAAATACCTATCACCTCGAAGGCTTCTTACTCTGGTAGGACCACAAAGGTCTATATGCACCAACTTCAATAGTCTGGTAGTAGATTGTGTTGGAAAAATTTTGTCATTGATGTCAAACTGTAATATGAGCAGTGTCAATCATGCAAATGCAAAGGAAACTATAGTCATAGTGGATTTGATTGCAGTGTTATATTTCTTTGTTAACATTGCTATGACAGGTTGTAGGTTACCTTAATTGATAACTTATGTCATTAACCTTGTGTTGGTGACCAACCCCGATACCTAGGTTGGTGGTGTTTTGGAGGTGCGTCAAGATGACTTAGTCATTTTGAAGAGAGGAACATAACTGTCTATTCAATCATACAATTTGGAAGTGGCTCAGTGTGAGTTGGGCACATCGGCAGGAAACTCTCCACTATCTCCTTGACATGTAATGACAATGTGTGGTCTCCACATCAGAGTGACATATTAACATTGGTAGAACTCTTAAGGTAGTCTCTTTGATATGGTGATGACTGTGCAAGTTAGGTGGGACTGAGCTTTGGTGGACAACGTCATTCAATGATGTCAGAATTGCATATGTGGTGGTTTCCCGCCTGCCCGCTAAGAATTTAGTGGGACTCATGTAAGACTTGTGGGGATTGGTGGATAAGAATTTAGTGGGACTCATGTAAGACTTGTGGGGATTGGTGGAAAGTAATCCACGTTGGTCGGTATGTGGTAGTGGGACCCGATGGCAATGAAGTATATCGCTAAGATACTAAGTATCACAGAAACCTTTTTGAAACCGAGTTGAAGTTTAGCAATACATGATGAGATAAGGTGAATGATAGAGATCAAAAGGTATGTGATCTAACGATGAGCATTGTGTCTTCTCCCATCGCAGTAATGAACGGTGAAGCTCGATGTGTTACATCGATATGTGATAGAACATGGTCATCGCATCTACTTTCTCATATCATTGAAGTGAAAAAGGAAGTCTTATCAAAGTAGTGACATAGTGATGATTGCTACATCACTAAAGTGGATATGCATTCGCTAACTTATAGTGATATGGCGATAACATAAAAACTGACCGAGTAAACAACAAAATGTTGACTGATAATTAATGTCTTTAAAGAATGTAATTTATTGTATAACCCTAGTCAACGATCAAATGAAAAATGACACTACTAAGGGATGAAATCTTGGCATGGGTGTTGGATGTTGTTGATATGTGGTTGTCATTGATGTCAACACTATTTTCCTCAAAGACATTAGAAGTTGTATATGTCAAAGATATTGAGAAAATTGTAATGAAATAAGTTGCAAGTTGTTAGTGGTGCAGTGAAGTGCAATATGTTGTCTAGCTTAGTATATTAATGATCATAGGTTGTGAAATAAAAGTTTTCTTGTCAAGTATATCTAGTTTATCCATGTGAAGTTTTAGAGATCTGCATGAAAATTTGATCGAGTTATGAGCAGTTATGTTCTGACAATTATTTTGTTGCTTCAATTGGTGTTCCTGAATGAAGATGATGTGATTCTAGTAAGTTCAGTCATTGTGGATGCTTTTGTAGTGATTCATGATGTTTGTGGATGTTTCTAGATCATTCTTTATCTGTGTTACATTCTTGCATTGATTGTTGTGCTTGTGATTGGTGATTTTCTCTTGCGTGTTCATGTTTGTCATGTTCATAGCCAACAGGGTGATTGTAGCGTGTTGTGGATCTTCGAGGAAATTTTTTTAAGGAATTTTGTGTTCGAGGATGTTGTTCTGGGTCCCTACTATGTTGTGGTTTTTTTTTAAATAAAAGAGGGTAAAAAATTTATTGAATCATAACAGCATTACAAAGTCCAAAGAAGGAAGCCACAAGGGGCCAAAAGCAACAAGAATTAATTCACACCCAAGAAGCACCTCATATCCTCAGCAACCCACTCCTCAAGAACAGGGGCCATATCAACAGGGAGATTGCTCCAATCATCCACAGACCAAGAATCAGTCTTTTCTGACGCCCATCTAGCCAGCCCATCAGCCACCCTATTCCACTCCCGTGGAATATGGCGGAAAACAATGGAGTCCAAGGTAGAGCACAAAGAAATAATCTGTTTGACAACCACAGCTAGCTGCCAATTCACATCCTCCAAATTTTGATTATTCAACATATCAATAACCACCTGAGAATCAGCTTCACAAACAATCCGCCGCCATCCAAGGGAAACCGCACGCTCAACCGCCAAGAGAATAGCGCTAGCCTCCATAAGATTATTAGTTTGCAAACCACGATACATAGAAAAGAAGAAAACCACCACTCCAAGGCTATCTCTACCAATACCACCAACCCCAGCATGCCCAGGGTTACCCCTAGAAGACCCATCAGTATTAATTTTCAACTCCCCTAGAGCAGGTGGGCACCAAAAGCCCTCACGAGCAACCCTCTCACGCCCACGCCTACGATGCACTTTACTCATAATACACTTCCCCCCTGTGGCAAGACCCAGGGAATTTACAACACCCAAGTCCCCAGGAGCAATCGGCACAGACAAGTCACACTTTGCAGTCAAAGTCTCCAGCAAAGCCCCAAGAATTCGCCTCCAAAGTTGCCCCACGAGCAATTTTTTATCCAAGAATATTCTTCTGTTACGTTCCAACCAGATTTTCCAAACAATCAAACTAGGACCAATGCTCCAAGCAATTTTAAGAAAAGAGGTTGTAGCAGGAGAAGAACCCTGTCTCTTCCAAAAATCCTCCAAAGAAGAGACATGGCAACACGGTAAGCTCCAAAGATTCCACCAGTGATGCCAGATAGTCTTAACAAAAGAGCACTGAAAAAATAGATGTGATAAGCATTCATCATGCTGACCACATAGAATGCACATGGAGGGGCCCTGGAACCCACGTTTGCAAAGATTATCCCAAGTAAGACACTTACCTTGAACCACGAGCCAAGAGAAAAAATTACACTTAGGCCAAGCAAATTTATTCCAAGCATGCTTCCACCAAGAAACCTGGGAGCTTCCAAAGACCTGTTTATCCAAAACCTGATAACCAGAGGCAACCGAAAATTTTCCTTTCAAGTCAGGTCCCCAAGCAAGCACATCAGCCCCTTGGAGAGAATTGCAGACACGACTCGATAAAATCTTAGCAAGCTCTTGACGATCCTCCACTGCACCACCAGGAGGCCAATCCAAGGGGCTCTTCCACCTAGACACAAAATTTGACCCAAAGATTGTTGAGATTTAAAATCTGCCACATGACTCCAACCCGCCTCCACAAAAATCTGGCACAAATCTTGGAGATGGGGATGAGATGACACAATGGGTGGGTATCCATCCCAAGAATCATACCAGAAAAGAGCATCTCGACCCCCATTACAAATCCAAAAAAGTCCCTGTTTAACCAACTTGGCACCACGTTTAAGGGTACTCCAGATCACAGAGCCTTTCCCCTCCATACTAAACCTTGATACCTCCCTACTTTCTACTGCCCCCAAATATTTGAAGGTCAGAATTTTAGCCCAGCACATATGCTGTTGAGAGCACCAGCGCCAATACAACTTAGCAGCCAAGGCCTGCCCATTCAAATCAGCCCGCCGTAAACCAAGACCCCCCTCTTGCTTTGGCCTACAAACAACATCCCACTTCACAAGACTCCATTTTCTATGAAGAAGATTACCAGCCCACAGAAACTGACGAGACAATTTCTCGAAATCTCTAATAAAACTTGAAGGAGCAGAAAGAACAAAGCATTTATAAATAGGAAGAGCCTGGACCACCGACTTTAAAAGAGTCACTCTACCTGCTGAAGAAAGCCACCTGCAAGTCCAATGACTGACCAATCCTCGAAACTTATCAAGAGTCTCTTGCCAAAACCTTTTGGGGAGAGAGCGAACAGCAAGAGGGATTCCAAGATAGGAAAAAGGAAGCGAACCAATCTGAAACCGAAGGATACCAGCAATTCTCCTTTGAATACCTTTAGGAGTGTGGAAGAAATATATGAAGGACTTCCCCTCATTTATGCATTGCCCAGAAGCTGCCAAGTAACTGTCCAAAACACTGCGCCAATTGAGAGCCTCCTCAACCTTAGCCCTACCCATCAAGGCAGTATCATCTACAAATTGCAGATGAGACTGAGGGGGAATACCATCTCCCCAACTCCATCCCTGAAGCAATCCACTAGCAACCTGAGCACGAATGAGTCTTCCCAGGCCTTCCGCAAGGAGGATGAATAAGTAAGGAGATAGGGGATCTCCTTGCCTAAGGCCTCTAGAAGCACCAAACAAACAAGTGGGCTCACCATTGATAAGCACCGAAAAGGAGGAGGAAGTGACACAACTCCTAACCCATTCAATCCAACCCTCAGCAAAGCCAAAAGCTCCAAGGATTTTAAATAGAAAACTCCATTTAACACGATCATAAGCTTTAGCCATGTCTAACTTGATAAACATAGATTTATCTTTTGAGGATTCCATAGAATGGATGGCCTCAGCAGCAATAACTACCCCATCCATGATCTGTCTTCCAGCAACAAAACCCCCCTGCTCTTCAGAAATTAAGTCATCAAGCCAAGGCTTCAGCCTTTCTGCGATCAACTTAGTAATAATTTTATACACAACATTACATAGAGCTATAGGCCTAAACAAATCCAAGGAGTTAGCTCCCATCTTCTTAGGAATAAGAGCTAAAAATGTAGCATTTAGGGACTTCAACATTTGTTTATGCATAAAGGATTCTTGGACAACCTCTAAAAGGTCCAATTTAACCACTTCCCAGAACTCCTGAAAAAATTCAATGGGGAATCCATCAGGCCCAGGAGCTTTACCTTTCTTCATCTGGAATACAACCTTCTCAAGCTCCGACAAGGTAATAGGAGCAAGCAATGATTCATTCATTTCATTAGTCACCAGCTTCGGGATACAATCTAAAATTTTAGCTTCATCCTCCTCCGCAGGAGGCGAATCCTCAGAGAAAAGGGTAGAGAAATATCGAATGCATTCAGCTGAAATAGAGGCTGAAGAGGACAAAGATTCCCCATTAGGCAACAGAATAGAAGAAATAGCATTACCTTGTCTCCGATCCTTAACTGAGTTATGGAAGAAAGCAGTGTTTCGATCCCCAGCCTGGAGCCATTCAATACGAGACTTTTGTTTCCAAAAAATCTCTTCTCTTAACTCCCATTCCTCAAGCTCTTTTGTTGCAGCAACCTCTAATAAACTCAGCTCCTCTGAGAGGCCTTGATCTCGAATTTGTCTGGTAATTAGGTCTAGATTATCTCGCGCCTTTTGCTTTTCCTGAAATAAATTACCAAAATGCTGCCTATTCCATCTTTTCAATCTGTATTTAACATACTGGAGCCTCTTTGAGAAAGAGTACATGGCAGTGCCATATGCTGGCTTCCCCTGATCCCACCAACTAGGGAGCAAAACATGAAGAGATTCATCCCTAAGCCACATGAGTTGGAACTTAAAGGTCTGTCTAGCACACCGTTGAGGCACATCAACCACTAGCTTAATAGGCCAATGATCAGAACCACGACCATCCAAAATTTCAGAGCTTATCAACCACCTGTCCCCCACCCAAAAACTAGACACCAAAAATCTATCAAGTCTTTCAGAAATAGAGGCATCGCCAATTCTCCTATTATTCCAAGTAAAAAGACCATTGCCAGGTTTGATATCCACAAGATTCAAAGCAGAGATATTGTCCTGGAGCAATAATGCAGAAGCCTCCAACCTTGCAATACCACCTCGTTTCTCGGCAAGCTCCGTGATAGCATTAAAATCGCCTCCAATAATCCAAGGATGGTAGGGAAATAAGCTGCGAACTAAACGAATGTTGGACCACAAAAGTTGCTTTCCTTGCAACTCCATAGGTGCATACACATTGGAGAAGAGAGCAATTTCCCCTGACATAAAACAAGAGGCCACCATGGAAAGGGAGGACCTGAAAGACACCCACCAAAGGGGGCAAATCTTACGCGGGTTCCATAAGCATGCCACCCCGCCAGAAGACCCTTGAGCACCAATGCATTGGCATCCACCATTCCCCCATAACTTAGGAACTAGATCCATCATACCCTCCACAGAGAGCTTAGTCTCCTGCAAAAAAAGAACATCAGGCGAATGACACCTAATCAAATCCCGAACAGCTTTTTGTCTAGGGCCACTGTTCAAGCCCCTAACATTCCAAGAGAGAACTATCATTTCGAGGGGCATGAAAAATGCGAATCCAGAGTCTTGACTGACCCTGACTCCACCAAAGTCTCCCCTATCATCTTAATCTTTTCCTCATCCTTCTTCCTTCCCAGCTTAGAAATTTTCTCCGGCCCCCCCTTCTTGAGAACTTTTTGCAGAACACCCAACTGAGAGGACGCCTTAATATTCTTCTTGCCCACCTCTGGACCAACTTTTTGCAAGAGGTGAACCTTATCTACACTATCTTTCACTACCTTAGCACTACCACCCAACTCATCCTGAACCTCCATTTGACGATCTGTCCCTAGAGCCAAAGTCCCATCAGTAAGCGGAGCCATAATCCCCTCTGAGTTGAGCAAAACCTGACTAGAATCTTTCCCAACCTCTTCTAAGCATGGCTCTCCCATACCCCCCTCCTGTTGGGGAGCAAGCATTGCCTCAGCTAAAGGGCCATGCTGATCAATATCCAGAGTCCCATGATCTAGATCCAAAAATCCTGGGTTCACCTCCTGATGACTAAGATCCTCAAGCACCTCAAACCTGTTGAAGGTGTCCTCCTCCTGCCTGTCCTTCAAAGTCCTTTTATGACCTTTATTTCTGTTTCGGCCTCTAACGGGAATAAATCCATCATCCCTACCACCAGAACCCTGAATGGGATCCTTGCCCTTATCCACCCTAGGTGGATTAGCCGAAGGTTGAGAAGAATGAGCCTCCAAAGGCTTGGCCTTTGGACATCTGCGCAGGAGGTGACCATACTCATGACAGAAACGACAACGGAAGGGAATTGTTTCATAGTCCAGCTATTGCACCCATGAATAATCTCCTACACTCACTTCTAACGAGTCTGACAATGGCTTACTTAAATCAATTTCTACACAAAACCGGGAAAAAGTCATTACCTTTTTGAATTGTGTTTGCTGAGAAGAACCCACAGGTTTCCCCAGCTTCGAGGCTAATAGGCACAACACATCCTCTCGCCAGCATTCCACAGGGAGCCTTGGAAGACGGACCCAAACCGGAACCCGATTCGGAAGTTCCTCTGCCGGGTTGAAGCCAGCATGCCATGGCTTAATAAATAAGCCCACCTGGTTATAAAAATACGGGCCCCCTTCAAAAATCCTATTCCGATCAGCCAAACAATCAAAAGTAACCATGAAGTAGTTATTTGCCAGGAGGCGGATCTCCATCTCTCCCTCAGGCATCCATGTCTTTTGAGCCCACATCTCCAAGAATTGCAAAGAAGTTTTCAAACCTAAGAATTTGCAATAAAGAGAATGTCGTGCATAATAATCAATGTCTTCAGCCAACATCTCCATTGGAATGACTACGCTCGGCCTCTCTTTACACCGTTCGAGGCACCCATTAATCTTCGGAATTCTAGGCCCCCCTACCGAGCCCATCTCGACTTTCTCAGGTTCCACCGAGAAAAGATTATTATCAAAAATCTTCGAACCCTGTGGAGAGGGTTTCGATCCAAAAGCAGAACGAAAGTCCATATTGGGACAAACCCTAGAAGATTCTCCAGTATCCATCAAAGAGCACACAACGCAAGATGAGCAAGCAAGGCCCAAATAAAACCAAGAGCCCTTCGAAGAAGGCACACTCCACTGGACACCAAGGTCGCAACCCCCCAACCCCAGAATACACACCTGCTGCAAAAGAAAAGAGCCTCCCCCCAAATAGCGTAAAAAAACCCACCCCCAAGAAGCTTCAGAGAAGAAGAGAACAAATCCGACCCCCAACTACACATGCAACCACCAAAAGACCACATGCAGGCCGAGCCTAGATGGCTGCGGCCTCATGCAGTGCTTGCAGAGCCATCCCAACCCCCTACTATGTTGTGGTTGACATTAGTTGATTTTTATTGATAATTTTGTATTGATTTGGGTTGACAATTTGTACATGTTTTATTATTTTGTTGAAGTTGACATGTAGATGATGTTATTCTTAGTTGCGGATATATATAAGCAATTGTTTATATCATTTGAAAGTGTGTGTGTGTGAATAATGTTCTAAATATTTTGAAGGCAGAGCAGAGTGTGAAGAAGAGTGAAGAAAGAAGAAGAGTGAAGAAGAGTTTATGTGCTTAACCGGAACTATAATCAAGCATTAGAAGATGTTATTTTCTCAGTTCAAAATCTTGTGGATGTAATCCGAATGTTTTTGTAAGACAGTTTGTCTTCCTTTGGGTAGTAAGCCTTATTATAATTGAGTAGTGAGCTCTAGGAAGTGTACCTGAATGCATGTGCATTCCCATTTATTCTTTATACTTTTAAGAGGGTATAATCTTGTGGACCAACCTCCACCATGGTTTTTCCCCTAACAGGGTTTCCACACAAAAAATCTTGGTGTTATGTGTGTTTCTGATGTGGTGACGATTTATGATTTCATGGTTATTTATCATATTTGAGAATAAGGTTAATAAGTTTAAATTTTTGTGACAACTAATTCACCCCCCTCTCAGTTGTATACCCTTGTGTTGCCAAAAATTGGTATCAAAGCAGGTTCCTTGGAAGAATTTTAGTAGCTTGAGGTGATATGGGATGGTGACATATAGGAAGGATAGTCCAAGATTTGATGGAACAAATTACTCTCTATGGAAGACTCAAATGGAGTGTCATCTAAGATGCATTGGTGAACCCTTCTAGAACATTACAAGGAATAGGTATGTTATCCCACAGAATGGTCCTTCTATTGCTGCTAAGATTAAGGATGTTGAGTACAATATCAGGGCTAAGGAAGCATTGTTGAGTGCTTTGACTGATTTTGAGATGAAAAATGTGATGGATCTGAAGACTGCTTATGAGATCTGGAAAAAGTTGGAAACTTTGTATGAAGGTGATGCTCATGTGAAGATTTCTAAGTTGTAAAGTTTGAAAGGGAAATATGAAATGTTGAGAATGGGTGATGATGAGAACATTACTTCTTTCATGCAAAGAGTGAATGAGCTTGTGTGTGGTATCAGATGTGCTGGTGGACAATTAGAAGAATCATAGGTTGTTGCTAAATCTCTTAGATCCTTTCATGTTGCATACAAATTCAAAGCTACTGCTATTGAGGAGCTCTAGACTGTGACAAATGTAACCAAAGACATGTTAATTGGTAAGCTTATTACTTTTGAGTTAAGTAAATTTGGTGATGTTCTTCCTAAGCCAAGACCTCACAAGCCTAGATTTCAAAGAAAGTGTTATTATGCTACTAATGAAGGTGTGACAGATGATGAATCTGTTAAAGGGAATGCAAGTGATGATGAATGGGTATTTATTGCTATCAAGGAAAATAATTTGGTGTCTACCAGGAATCTACAAGTTGCACAAATATGGAGAAAGCTTTGGTCACCAGAGTTAAAGAAAAGGATGAATGGGTGATTGATAGTGGATGCTCTCATCACATGATAGGTGATAAAAGTAAATTTGTGAGCTTTGAAAAATATGATGGTGGTGTTGTAAGATTTGGTGATGACAAAGCTGATGTAATCCGTGGCAGAGGATGCATTTCTCTTGATGGTAAGCATAATATTGATGATGTCCTATATGTGGAAGGTTTGAAGCATAATCTCTTAAGTGTTGGATAGATGGTTGAAAAAGGATACAATCTTCAATTAAAGGATGGTAGGTGTAGAATATTGGGGAGTTCTAGAAATGTGATTGCTTCAGGTACAAAAACAAAAGGTAATATCTTTCACCTAAGTGATGCAAGTAAAAAAAAAATTGATTGCTCAAGTTGATGAAAACTAGTTGTGGCATAGGAGAATGTGGCATGTACAATTTGACAATATTATCAAGATAAGCTCTACTCAGGCAATGAGAGGTCTTCCTAAGTTGATGAAACCTACTAATACCATATGCAAGGAATGTCAATTAGGGAAGAAAACTATAATTTCATTTCGGAGCAAACAACATTGTTCAAATGAATTGTTGGAGCTTGTGCATACTAACTTCTATGGTGCTTCTACAGTCAGAAGTTTGCAAGGATACAGGTATTTCATGTTACTTATTGATGATTATTCTAGAATGATGTGGGTTAATTTCTTGAGGGAAAGATCTGAAGATCTAGAGAAATTAAAGATCTTTAAGGCTATGGTTGAGACAGAGATAGGTCTAAAGATTAAATGTTTGAGATCAGATAGAGGTGGTGAATTCACTTTCGATGAGTTTAATTATTTTTGTTAAGAATATGGAATAAAGAGACAATTATCTGCTCCACAGACCCCTCAGCAAAATGGATTTGTGGAAAGGAAGAACAAGACAATTGAAGAAGTTGCTAGGACAATGATGCTAGAAGGAAATGTTCCTCATATCTACTAGAGAGAAGTTGTGAGTACTACTATTTACACTCTCAACTGGGTACAAATCAAAGGTGATATCGGTAAGACTCCTTATGAGCTATGGTATGGTCATAAGCCTAATGTTAGATACTTTAAAATCTTTTTGAGTAAATTCTATATCTACTAAGAGCAAGGCCTACCGGTGCTACAATAACAAATTGAGGAAAGTGGTTGAAAGTGCTAATGTCAGGGTTGATGAAGAAATAGGTACACCATCCAATATTGGGTGTTGTGGTTGTGTTGTTGATATTTGGTTTTCATTGATGTCAACACTATTAGCATTGATTCATTAGAAGTTGTACATGTCAAGGATATTGAGAAAATTATAATGGAATAAGTTGCAAGTTGTCAGTGGTGAATTGAATTTCAATCTATTGGTGTGTTTTTTACGTTGATGATCAGAGGTTGTAGACTAAATGTTTTTTTGTTGAGTGTATCTAGTTTATCCACATCAAGTTTCAGAGATCCGCATGAAGTTTTGATCAATTTATGAAGATTTATATTTTGACAGTTTTTTTCTGTTGCTTCAAATTTGTGTTCCTGATTGAAGACAATGTGATTTCAGTTAGTTCAGTTGTTGAAAATGCTTTTCTGGTGATTCATGATGTTTGTGGATTTTTCTAGATCCTACTCTATCTATGTTAATTGTCCAAATTGATCATTTTGCTCGTGGTTGGAAATTTTCTCTTGTGTGTTCATGTTTTTCATGTTCTTGGCTGACATGGTGTTTGTAGCGTGTTGTGGATCTTCGAGGAGTAGTTAATTAAAGTGTTTTCATGTTAGATATGTTGATTTGGGTCTTCACTAAGTTTTGGTTGACCTTGGTTGATTCACATTGATAATTTTTGTGTATTTGATCTGATAGTTTATATTCATTTTATTATTTTGTTGATGTCACATGTAGCGATGAAATTTCTTGTTGCGGATATATAAGAGTGATTGTTTATTCGATTTGTAGTGTGCTTCTTTGTGTGTGTGTGAATAATGTTCTAAATCATTTGAAGGAAGATCATAGTGTCATTAAGTGTGAAGAAGAGTGAAGAAGTGTTCATGTGCTTAACCAGAATTGTGATCAGCAATTAGCATATGTCATTGTGTCAATTCAAATCCCTACGGATGTAATCCGAATCTTTCTATAAGACAATGTGTCCTCTTTTGGGTTGTGATCCTTGTTGTAATTGAGTAGTGAGCTCTAGGAAGTGTTCCTGAATGCATGCACATTCCCCATTTCATTATTTATCCTTTTAACAGGGTATAATCTTGTGAACTAACCCCCACCATTGTTTTTCCCCTAACAGGGATTCCACATAAAAAATCTTAGTGTTATGTGTGTTTCTAATGTGTTGATGATTTATGCTTTCATTGTTATTAATCAAATCTAAGAATAAGGTTAATAAGTTGAATAAATTTATGGGACAACTGATTCACCCCCCTCTCAGTTGGCTGCCCTTGTGTTTCCAACAATTAGTATCAAAGCAGGTTCCGTGGAAGAAGTTTAATAGTTTGAAGTCATACGGGATGGCGACTTACAAGGATAGTCTAAGATTTGATGGAACAAATTATTCTCTATGGAAGACTCGAATGGAGTGTCATTTGAGATGCATTGGTGAACCCTTCAGGAACATTACATGTAATAGGTATGTTATTCCTTAGAATGGTCCTACTACTACTACTAAGATTAGAGATGTTGAGTTTAATATCAAGGCTAAGGAAGCATTTTTGAGGGCCTTGACTGATTCTAAGATGACAAATGTTATGGATCTGAAGACTGCTTATGAGATTTGGAAAAATTTGGAAACCTTGTATGAAGGTGATGCTAATGTGAAGATTGCTAAGTTGCAGAGTCTGAAAGGGAAATATGAAAAGTTGAGAATTGGTTATGATGAGAACATTACTACTTTCATGCAAAGAGTGAATGAACTTGTGTGTGGTATTAGATGTGTTGGTGGACAGATAGATGAATCAAATATTGTTGCTAAAGTGCTTAGATCCTTGTAGCCTGATCCATACAAAGTCAAAGCTAGTGCTATTGAAGAGATCCAGACTATAACAAATGTAATCAGATATATGTTGGTTGGTAATCTTACTACTTTTGAGTTGAGTGAATTTGGTGATGCCCTTCCTAAGGTTGAATCTGCATTTAAGGCTACTACTTCCAAAAGAGATAAATAGAGATATGATCTAGGTGAGAGTTCATCTAGAAAGACATTCAAGTATGAGGATGAAATCAAACAATTTAAAGAAGAAGAAAGAGAGTTGGAAGAGCTGGAAGCACTTATTGTCAAAAGAGTACTGAAAGGAAAAGGTAAGTATGAAGTAAAATTGCCTCTTAAATTTTTTCCTTGCAATAAGATATGTCATTTTGCATCAAGGTGTCTAGAATAGCTCCTAAACCAAGACATAACAAGCCTATATTTCAAAGGAAGTGTTACTATGCTGCTGATGAAGGTGTGACAAATGAAGAATCCAATAAAAGTGATGATGAATGGGTATTTATTTCTATCAAGGAAAATAATCATGTGTCTACAAATGTGGAGAAATCCCTAACTGCTCGAGTTGAAGAGAAAGATGAATGGGTGATTGACAGTAGATGTTCACATCATATGACAGGAGATAAAAGTAAGTTTAGGAGCTTAGAAAAGTATGATGGTGGTGTTGTGAGATTTGTTGATAATACAGCTGGTGTGATTTGTGGCAAAGGATGCATTTCTCTTGATGGTAAGAATAATACTGATGATGTGATATATGTGGAAGGCTTGAAGCATAATCTTTTAGGAATTTTGTTAGATTCTTGATAAGGGATACAATCTTTAGTTCAAGGATGGAAAGTGTAGAATATTGAGTTTCAGAAATGTGATTGCATCAGGTACAAAAATAAAAGATAATATCTTTCACTTGAGTGTTGCTAGTAAAAGTTGTTTGATTGCTCAAGTTGAGAAAATTTGGTTATTGCATAGGAGAATGTTCCATGTTAACTTTGATAATATTTTCAAGATAATTTCTACTAAGGTCATGAGAGATCTACCTAAGTTGGTGAAACCCACTAATTTCATATGCAAGGAACATCAGTTAGGAAAGAAAACTATAATTTCATTTTAGAGCAAACAACATTGTTCAAATGAATTGTTGGAGATTATGCATACTGATCTGTGTGGTCCCTCTAAGTTCAGAAGTTTACAAGGTTATAGGTATTTCATGTTACTCATTGATGAATATTATAGAATGATGTGGGTTACCTTCTTAAGGGAAAAATCTAAAGCTCTAGAAAAGTTCAAGATCTTTAAGACTATGGTTGAGACAGAGACAAGTCTGAAGATTAAATGTCTGAGATCAGATAGAGGTGATGAATTCATTTTTGATGAATTTAATTCTTTTTGTGAAGAGAATGGAATAAGGAGACAATTATCTGCACCGTAGACCCCTCAAGAAAATGGGGTTGTGGAAAGGAAGAATAGAACAATTGAATAAGTTGCTAGAACAATGATGTTGGAAGGAAATTTCCCTTATATCTACTGGAGAGAAGTTGTGAGTACTGTTGTGTACACACTTAACCGGGTTCAAATTAAAGGTGATACTAGTAAGACCCCTTTTGAGCTATGGACTAGTCATAAGCCTATTGTTATATATTTCGAGATCTTTGGAAGCAAATATTATATCAAAAGAGATGAAGATATAGGAAATTTTGATGCTAGGAGTGATGAAGGTATCTTTTTGGGTTATTCTACTAAAAGCAAGGCCTGCCGGTGTTACAATAAAAGATTGTGGAAAATAGTTGAAAGTGAAAATTTCAAGGTTGATGAAGACATAGGTACACCATCCAGAACCTGTGGATATGATTACGATGATCAGAATGAAAATACAAATAAAGGGGAGAAAGTTCAATCTACAAGTCAAGTTCAAATCGTTTCAGTGAATCGGGGAAATCAAGTGGAAGGAGAAACTAGTGAAAGTGCAGAAGAGAGAACACAAGAGCATGAAGTTGAAGAACATCCTGAGAAGACACTGAGGTATGTAATATTGAATCATTCAGAAGATCAGATCAAGGTGATAAGAACAAAGGTGTCCAGAAAAGGAGAAAAATTGTAGAAGAGTACTATTTGATTTCAAAGATTAAGCCTACTAGTGTGAATGAAACATGTATAGACAAACATTGGGTTGAAGAAATGAAAGAGGAGCTAAAGGAGATTGAGAAAAATGATACATGGATTCTTGTTCCCAAGCCTAAGGATAACAATGTAATTGGAACTAAATGGGTCTTTAGAAACAAACTGAATGAGCAAGGTGAAGTGGTCAGAAACAAAGCAAGACTGGTATGTAAAGGATATTCTCAAATGGAAGGAATTGATTTTGAAGATACATTTTCCTCTGTTGCTAGAATTGAAGTTGTAAGATTATTTCTTCCTTATGTTGCTTACAAGAACTACAAGGTTTATCAAATGGATGTCAAGTCAGCATTTCTCAATGGAGAATTGGAAGAAGTGTATGTTGAGCAACTTGATGGATTTCAATTGAATGATAAGGGAGATATGGTGTGTTGGTTGAAGAAAGTATTGTATGGACTCAAGCAAGTCCCTAGAGCATGGTATGCCAGATTGGAAAATTATTTGTTGAAGCTTGGATTTAACAAAGGTACTATTGATAGTAATATGTACATCAAGATTGATCATAATAAAGATTTGATTGTAGAAGTCTTTGTTGATGATATCATTTTTGGAAGAGATGATGGTTTGTGCATGAAGTTTGTTGATGAGATGTAGAGTGAATTTGAAATGTCAATGATTGGTGAGATGAAATTATTTTTAGGATTGCAAATTGCTCAGTTAGATAAAGGGATTTTTATATCTCAGTCCAAGTATGTGAAAGAATTGCTGAAGAAGTTTTGTATGGAAGATTCAAAGTTAGTTGGTACACCCATTGTGACTACATGTAATTTGACAATAGAAGATGATTCTCCAAAAGAAAATCAAACTATATACGGATCAATGATTGGTGGATTGCTTTATTTGACTCAAACTAGGCCTGATATCATGAATGTTGTATGTATAGTTGCAAGATTTCAAGCTGATCCTAAGGAATCTCATGTGATTGTTGTGAAGAGAATTTTTCAGATACTTGAAGGGAACAATTACCTTGGCCTATGGTATCCTAAAGATGATGATCTTTGAGTGCCTTTACTAATGTTGATTGGGTAGGAGATGTGAATGTTAAGAAAAGTACTAGTGGTGGAGCATTTTTCTTGGGTAAGAAGGTGATTTCATGGTTAAGTAAGAAGTAGAATGCCATTTCTTTATCTACTGCAGAGGCAGAATACATTGTTGCTGCTAATAATTCTACCCAAGTATTGTGGATGAAGTAGATGTTGAAGGATATCAGATTTGTGTATGATGAACCAATAACTATATTCTGTGATATTTCAAGTGCTGTTAGCATTTCTAAGAATTTGGTGTTGCATTCAAAAACAAAGCATATATCTATTAAGTTTCACTTTTTGAGGGAGAAGGTAAGTGAAATGGAAGTCAGACTGGAGTATGTGCCTACTAAGAAGCAAATTGCAAACATCTTTACCAAGTCGTTGCCTAAGGATACTTTTGATTATCTCATAGGGAAGTTAGGGGGTATTACCCGTCCTAATTAAAACTAAGGATCCATTAATATGCATCAATTCATGCATTTCATAGTCATATCTTGATCTAAATTGATGTTGTGGTGGCTGCTACTCAAGGGTAGTAGTCAGATGTTTAGATGTTTAGATATGTGGTTCAGATTTTGTCTAGAGCTTAGAGATCTTTGTCATTGATGTCAAATGGGGAGAAGATCATGTGAAAAAATTTAGGGGGAAGAAGATCATGTGAAAGAGTTGAGTAGAAAATGAGTTTGAACCTAAGGGGGAGTAACTGTTAAGAGATAGTTGCGTTGGTGTTTTTCACATCATGTGTTTCCATCAATGACAAAGGGGGAGATTTTTGGATGTTGTGGTTGTGTTGTTGATATGTGGTTTTCATTGATTTCAACACTATTAGCATTGATTCATTAGAAGTTGTATATGTCGAGGATATTGAGAAAATTGTAATGGAATAAGTTGGAGGTTGTCAGTGGTGAAGTGAAATTCAATCTGTTGGTGAGTTTTTTACGTTGATGATCAGAGGTTGTGGACTAAATGGTTTGTTTCTGAGTGTATCTAGTTTATCCATGTCAATTTTTAGAGATCCGCATGAATTTTTTATCAAGTTATGAAGATTTATATTCTAACATTTTTTTATATTGCTTCAATTGGTGTTCCTAATTGAAGATACTTTGATTTTAGTTAGTTCAATTGTTTTGGATGCTTCTCTAGTGATTCGTGATGTTTTTGGATGTTTCTATATTGTGCTCTATCTGTGTTGCATGTTTGCATTGATCATTGTGCTCGTGGTTGGTGATTTTTCCTTAAGTGATCATTTTTTTCATGTTCTTGGTTGACATGGTGTTTGTACATGTTGTGGATCTTTGAGGAGTAATTAATTGAAGTTTTTTCGTGTTGGAGATGTTGATTTGGGTTTTCACTAAGTTTTGGATGACCTTGGTTTATTCGCATTGATAATTGTTGTTGATTTGAGTTTATAGTTTATATTCATTTTACTATTTTTTTAAGCTGACATGTAGTGATGAAATTTCTTGTTGCGGATATAAGAGCAATTATTTATTCAAATTGTAGTGGCTTTTGTGTGTGTGTGCGAATAATGTTCTAAATTATTTGAAGGCAGAGCAAAGTGTGAAGATGTGTGAAGAAGAGTGAAGAAGAGTGAAGAAGTGTTCATGTGCTTAACTGAAACTATGATCAAGCATTAGCAAATGTTATTATGTCAGTTCAAATCCCTGTGGATGTAATATGAATCTTTTTATAAGATAGTGTGTCTTCCTTTGGGTTGTGATCCTTGTTGTAATTGAGCAATGAGCTCTAGGCAGTGTGCTTGAATGCATGTGCATTCCCTATTTCATTCTTTATACTTTTTACATGGTATAATCTTGTGGACTAACCTCCACCATGTTTTTTCCCCTAATAGTGTTTCCACATAAAAAATCTTGGTGTTATGTATGTTTCTGATGTGTTGATGATTTATGCTTTCATTTTTATTAATCAGATCTGAGAATAAGGTTAATAAGTTGAATAAGTTTTAAATTTATGGGACAACTGATTCACCCTCCCCCTCTCAGTTGTATGCCATTTTATTGCCAACATCTAGAACCTATGGATATGATTCGAATGATCAGAATGACAGTACAAATAAAGGAAAGAAAGTTCATACTTCAAACCAAGTTCAGATCATTCCGGTGAATCAGGAAAATCAAGAGGAGGAAGCTAGTGAAGGTGCTAAAGTGAGATCATAAGAACCTGAAGTTCAAGAAAATCCTAAGACTCCAAGGTATGTAAGACTAAATCATTCAAAAGATCATATTATTGGTGATAAGAACAAAGGTGTTCAAACTAGGAGAAGAATTGCAGAAGAATATTGTTTGATCTCTAATACTGAGCCTAGTAGTGTCAATGAAGCATGCAAAGATGAACATTGGGTGGAAGCGATGAAAGAAGAACTGATGCAGATTGATAAGAATGATACATGAATTCTTGTTCCTAGACCTAAAGATAAAAATGTAATTTGAACTAAATGGGTCTTTCAAAATAAACTGAATAAGAAAGGTGAAGTTGTTAGAAACAAAGCAAGACTAGTGTGTAAAGGATATTCACAGATGGAATGAATTGAATTTGAAGAAACCTTTGCCCCTGTTGCTAGAATTGAAGTTGTGAGATTATTTATTTCTTATGCTTCTTATAAAAACTACAAGGTTTATCAGATGGATGTCAA
Organism: Sequoia sempervirens; assembly: GCA_007258455.2. Taxonomy (NCBI): domain Eukaryota; kingdom Viridiplantae; phylum Streptophyta; class Pinopsida; order Cupressales; family Cupressaceae; genus Sequoia; species Sequoia sempervirens. The sequence continues at coordinate 73,336,648 of VDFB02086081.1, read as the reverse complement.
GTCAAAATTTCTAAATGGTGAACTGGAAGAAGTGTATATTGAGCAACCTAATAGATTTCAATTGACTGATCAAGGAGATATGGTTTTTCAGTTGAAGAAATAATTATATGGACTTAAGCAAGCCCTAAGAGCATGGTATGCTATATTGGACAAGTACTTGTTGAATATTGGATTTAATAAAGGTACTATTGATAGTAATTTTTATTTCAAGATTGATCATGATAAAGAGTTGATTTTTGAAGTCTTTGTTGATGATATCATTTTTGAAGGAGATGATAGTTTGTGCATGAAGTTTGCTAATGAGATGCAAAGTGAATTTGAGATGTCTATGATTGGAGAGATGAAATTATTTTTGGGATTACAAATTACTCAGTTAGATAAAGGGATCTCTATATCTTAGTCCAAGTATGTGAGAATTACTGAAGAAGTTTGGTATGGAAGATTCACAGCTAGTTCGTACACCTATGGTGACCAGATGTAAGTTGACACAAGATGATGACTCTCTAAAATAAAATCAGATTAGATACAGATCGATGATTCATGGATTGCTTTATTTGACTCAAACTAGACTTGATATCATGAATGTTGTATGCATTGTTGCAAGATTTCAATTTGATCCTAAGGAATCTCATATGACAATTGTGAAGGGGATTTTCATATACTTGAAGGGGACAGTTGATTTTGGCCTATGGTATCCTAAAGATGATGACCTTACTTTGAGTCCCTTTACTAATGTTGATTGGGCAGGAGATGAGAATAAAAAAAAGAGTACCAGTGGTGGTGCATTTTTTCTTGGGAAAGAAGTTGATTTCATTGTTAAGTAAGTAGAATGCCATTTCTTTAGCTACTGCAGAGGCAGAATACATTGTTGTTGCTAACAATTGTACTCTAGTATTATGGATGAAGCAGATGTTGAAAGATATAAGAGTTGTGTATGATGAACCTATTTCCATATTCTACGATAATTCAAGTGCAATTAGCATTTCTAAGAATTTGGTGTTGCATTCAAAGACCAAGCATATATCTATGAAGTTTCACTTTTTGAGAGAGAAGGTAAGTGAAACGGAAGTCAGATTGGAGTATGTGCCTCCTAAGGAATAGATTGAAGATATCTTTACCAAGCCTTTGCCTAAGGATACTTTTGAGTATCTCAAAGGAAAGTTATGGGTGATTACCCCTCCTAGTTAGAATTAAGATGGATTGTTTTGCATCAGTTTGTGCATTTCATAGTCATATCTTGATCTGGATTGATGTTGTGGTGCTTGCTACTTAGGGGGAGTAGTTAGATGTTCAGATATGCAGTTTAGAGCTTGTGTGGAGAAAAGATATCTTTGTCATTGATTTCAAAGGGGGAGAAGAGTCATGTGAAAAAATTGATGGGGAGAAGAGTCATGTAAAAGAGTTGATGAGAAAAGAGTCAAAACCTAAGGGGGAGAAACTGCTAAGAGACAGTTGCGTTAACAGTGTTTTTCACATCATGCGTTGCCATAAATTCCAAAGGGGGAGATTGTTGGATGTTTTTGATATGTGGTTGTCATTGATGTCAACACTATTGGCCTGAAAGACATTAGAATTTGTATATGCCTAGGATATTGAGAAAATTGTAATGAAATAAGTTGCAAGTTGTTAGTGGTGCAGTAAAGTTCAATCTTTTGTCTAGCTCAGTACACTAATGATCAGAGGTTGTGGACTAAAGGGTTTCTTTTTTATTATATCTAGTTTATCCACGTGAAGTTTCAGAGATCCGCATGAAGATTTGATCGAGTTATGAGTAGTCGTGTTCTGATAGTTATTTTGTTCCTTCAGTTGGTGTTCCTGAATGAAGATGATGTGATTCCAGTAAGTTCAGTTGTTGTGGATGTTTTTTTAGTGATTCATGATGTTTGTGGATGTTTCTAGATCATGCTCTATCTATTTTGGATGTCGGCATTGATCATTGTGCTCGTGATTGGTGATTTTCTCTTGCATGTTCATGTTTTTCATGTTCATGGCCGATAAGGTGATTGTAGCGTGTTGTGGATCTTCAAAGAAAAATTGTGTAAGGTGTTTCATGTTCGAGGATGTTGTTTTGTGTCCCTACTATGTTGTGGCTAACATTGGTTGATTCACATTGATAATTGTTTATTGATTTGGGTCGACAGTTTGTACATGTTTTATTATTGTGTTGAAGCCAACATGTAGATGATGTTATTCTTAGTTGCAGATATATATAAGCGATTGTTTATATCATTTGAATGTGTGTGTGTGTGTGAATAATTTTATAAATCTTTCGAAGGCAGAGCAGAGTGAAGAAGAGTGAAGAAGAGAGAAGAAGAGTGAAGACGAGTTTATGTGCTTAACTAGAACTGTAATCAAGCATTAGCAGATGTTATTTTCTCAGTTGAAAATCTTGCAGATGTAATTTGAATGTTTATGTAAGACAGTTTGTCTTCCTTTGGGAAATAAGCCTTGTCGTAATTGGGCAGTGAGCTCTAGGTAGTGTTTCTGAATGCATGTGCATTCCCATTTATTCTTTATACTTTTAACAAGGTATAATCTTGTGGACTAACCTCCACTGTGGTTTTTCCCCTAGTAGGGTTTCCAAGTAAAAAATCTTGGTGTTATGTGTGTTTTTGATGTGTTGATGATTTATGATTTCATGGTTATTTATTAAATCGTAGAATAAGGTTAATAAGTTTAATAAGTTTAAATTTTTGTGACAACTAATTCACCCACCCCTCTTAGTTGTCTTCCCTATCTTGTGTTTAAACTGGTGGAAATTGAAAGAATCAGACCTTATTCTAGAATACACACTCTTTGTTTAATACAAAGTGTTGAAAACAATGTTTACAAACTTGTTGTGTGTGTAAAATCATTTCCAAAGGTATCATCCAATTAGATCATCAAATTCAAAGATTTACAAGCAAAACACCCCTCCACAATCTCCATTTGTTAGAAAATTACGCCTTGGAAATCAATCTTTTTATTGAGAAAAAGCAAAACAAATGAACAGAATGGTGACCACTTCTAGATTGGCACAAACAACCTTTGTTTTAGCACATCTTCCATATTTAAACAACGCATTTAAAAAAAAATTCAGCGCATTTGTCCTATTTTACAGCGCATCTATACAAATTGTCAACACATTTACCCCCAATTTTAGCACAACCAACCTCTATTTTAGCACATATACCCTATTGTTTAGTGCATATACTCTATTTTACAGTGCATGTACCTAGTTTTTTAGTACATTCAATCAGTTTATCAGTGCATTCACACCTTTGTAAGGCCCCACCTTTAAGGAAACCCTCAAAACTACTCATGAATTCATATCCATAATAATCGTGGTCATCCCTGGTACATAGGCGCATCAATAAATTGCATGTTATGATAATACTTGGTTGTTTGGTCATCGCCTCAGTTGTTGTTATAACCTATTGTAATATAAGTAGATATTGCTAACTATTAGCTCAAGGAATGAGAAAGAATTTCTATTTTAAAGCCATGTGTTTTATTTATATGAATTATATTACTATAGTAAATGATAAAGAACATTCTACCTATCTATGTATATATAGACTATGTTGAAGTGCATATACTTATATCAAAATTGGGGGGATGTAATGCCCCACCCTTTGTGTGATTCACTTTACCTTCTAATGCACATTCCATTAACCATGGGGATGGGGTTAGATAAATCAAAAGTTAAAATAAAGTGACTATTAGTTGCCATTTAATAGTTTTGGTTGGTATTACGATGTTACTATTACTTGGATGAAACATTTAACCCTATTCAAGCATTTAATATGTTATCATAATAAATATTTCTTGAACTCAATTTTATAACTTCTTGGAAAGTTAAGAATCTAGTAGATTATAAAAAAAAAAGTGATTTGTTGTTGCATTGTGTTAGTAAGAGATTGTAATTCATTTTAGAACCAGTAAATAATATTAATTCCTTGTAACTTGAGTAGGTTTGTGAGGAAACATGAGGTTCCTTGCCCCATTTGACATTATGTTTCCTTAGTATAGCTCTTGGTTTTGAAATCTTTATTATGTAGAGTTGGTATGACCTCGATGTTAGAGTAGGTGAATATTTTAGGTTCCTCTTTTTAATTATGTGAGGAAAGGGAGTATAAATAATCAATAAGGCTCATTGGAGAATTGGATGAATTCTTTAGTTATAACTAATTCATAACATTATTGCTTTAATGTTCAAATCTTGACTAAATAGTGGTATTATTATTATGGTTAAAAAATAATAATAATAATAATAATAATTACACCCTCTAGTACATACTCTTTTTGTATTAAGACAATTAAAATACATGGAGATTATATAGCTATAAATACTTCATATTAATAATAATACTTTGCCTAAAGAAAATGGATCTACACTTATATTGTCATGCCATAACCATAATTCTTTTGAATGAAGGAAAAGATGGTATCTAGTATTAGCATGGGGTTAATTTACAAAAAAAAAAGGTTAGCCGTAACAAATATATTGATAAAGCATTAAAAGTAAATTAAATTTCCTCAAGCAAAAAGAACTTCAAATAAAATCATTGTGAGGGGGTCTTAATGATAAGAAAGATAATTAAATAAATGCTCATCGTGAAATCCTTCAACACTCACATGGATTGAAGCTATTAGATTGGAGACCACCCTATGCTATAGGTATATATTTAGGAGTAATGGTTCGAGTAGAGGAGATAATCATTATGTTCATAAACCAAAGACTTGGTTATTGGTGGGATGACGATTGGATATGGGAATAAGGAACGAATCGAACCCATAGGAGGATTTGAAAACAGAAAAGAAGATTTACAAAGAATTTATGCCAGAAGCAAGGACATGGAGTGGACTGTAGTTTAATGGTTGAAAATGACTTCACTGTGGCATGCCTGTCTTTACGATGATGTTCAGTCCAACACATTAAATGAGGGCATCGTTGGGATACTTGAAAAAGGCGATTGACAGAAGCTTTATTCATCTCTGTCACCGATAGGGATTGAAGGGGGGTAAAACAACTGATACGCCTCCTCTTTTTCTGACACATTGTCATGGGAGGCTGCGTAGCTTGTGGGAGGGAGGAGACTACTTGACAGAACGTGAGCTCCTCATCTTTGATGCAACACTGAGCGCTGGGGATTTGTGCGGGGAAGGAGACAGATGAGAGAACAAAAAAATAAATAAAGGACTGCAACATGAAATCAGGGGGCAGAGGGAGAGGTCAGGAGGATGGTGGACAGGATGAATAGAGAGAGAGGAAGTTTCTGTTCTATGGTTTTGGAGATTGCATTCTTTGAGGCACTCCTTCAACTGATTCACGTGACTGGTCTACACATGCACATTTGCACACATATTGACCAGGGCAGTTGCAACTACAACGGGGGGTTTACAAAAAAAATTCCTTCATCACATATGCTGGGTGGAGGTCCATAACCAATGGCAAGCTTCCATTTTTGGCGTAGATAGAGGAGGCTATCAAAGGCCACCACGATTCCACTTAAAAGAAGGAAAAGGGAACGATGGGGGATGGTTTGGAGATGCCTGCACAATCAAATGATTGCATGTAAGCGCGCAAGCAGGGAGAATGTTGTCCCTTAGATGACATTCTTGAGGCGCAATGTCAAATAGAACATGTGACTTGTCTAAGCATCAACATTTGCATGAATATCTACCAGAGCAGTTATAACTACAACATCATACAAAATTGCTTCAGTCTATATGCTTGATCGACGTCCACACCGAGCTGCAAAGCCCCCATTTTGGCGCAGGTAGAGGATGCTATCAAAGGTGTGGATTCTGAACCAACATGATACTATTTTCGCATAATCTTGAGGTAACTCGATGGCCATTGCTGCAGTGTTTTTGTTTTGTTTGAGAAATCTGTATGAGGCTAGACCGTTTCTATTGAAATTCATTTCATTATTAAGCAATTCTTATTTATTTTTATCTATTAAATGGAAGCATTGGTTGTAGTTTATGTGTGACAGGATAGAGGTAACCTACTCACAACTGTTTACTGCTTTTATAGCAAATGTAGGAATATTTTACAATAATACACACTAAATAAAATAGTTGGATGAGTATGTACGTATGAACATAGGACAGATTTAAATCTCCCTAATATGTGTTCTCTCACAACCTCGCCACATGCCCATGAGACTATGGATTTCCTTATGCCACGAAGGAAGTATGGGCTTGAGCCACTCAGTTTCATTGATGATGTTTTTACTATGAAATAAAATACAAATTAATTTGTGAACGATCAAAAGACCAATGGAAAGTAAGGTAATGTTTATTGTTTGTAATGAAGTGAAGTCAACCAATAGACATCATCTTGGGCAAAGAAAGAAGTTTCTGTCATTAACACTCTACACATTAACAGTTTCAACTACCCTTGGGTATGCTCCACCATACCCAAAAGTAAAAGGAAGGAAATTGGCCATAGTTGAATTTTAAAGCCCTTGACCTTGAAGCCTCTGCCATGCTTTCTCTTGTGAAACTTTTTGAGCTACCACAGTATCTCCATTCTAACCCTTTTGATAATCACAGTGGTGGGATTTGCGGTTACATTTTAATATTATTCCCCTTAGAGAATTTTAGTTAGAGTATTTGTTTAGTATTATTATTAAATTAATAATCGTTATCATTGTCAATAGTCATTGAGTTTGCTTACAATAGTATTGAGTCTCTATTCAATCTTTAGGAGGGTAAAGTGGGATTGTGATTATGTTGGTTGTGATAATATTTTTTTATGGTGAAGTTCTACATATTATATGTGCTATAGTATTGAGGTTTTTAGAAAGTTATGATAGCGTCAAATTATTGAAAGAAATAAGCATTCTTTAAAAACTTTATAGTTGATCAATCTACAAATCCATAATCAAATATAGTTAACGTGAAAGTTGCATTATCATTAAAATTCTCATGCATGCATCTCTATAAAACCTCAAGTTTTATTGTTGCTCAACATTGAATAATTTAGTGATTATCATTGCACACCAAATATTTTCTAGTTGCCTTCATTATTAGTGGTAAATATTCTAATGACATATCGAGTTTACTAATGAATGTAATAGTATAAACCATATAATTAAATATGTCATTTAATAAAAGTAAATATGTTGACTCTATAGGAACTATTACCTCTTCTTGTTATACTTGAATTGTCTTTTTGTGCCTTTGTGCTTGGTGTTTTGGAATTCCTCTAGAACAAGTTGCTTACGAGCTATTGATATGTAAGTTAGGATTTTCACTAAGATTTTACTGTCATTGAGAGTACCTTCCTTCCATGTGTTTCTTTCTTTAAGTTTGATTTAAATAAAATGTGTCATTGTGTCAGTGTAAGAGCATGATATAAGATCCTTTATTTAAATTTTGGAAGTTAAAAGGGTGGGGTTGTTATTATCCATTCTTTAGTTAACAATAAAGTTATTTCAAATAGGATTTATTTTCGTGTATCATTATAATGCTCATATTGCTACTAATTTTGTCTTGAAACTGTATTGTTAAACTATGATTATATTGTATCATTTCACATAGAAACCAAGTTGTTGGTTTGAGTTATAATTGAGTTTCTATATTTGTATATGTAGAATCTATTTCATGAAGCCCAACTATGGTCTATCAAATTGATATATAATTTCAAACAATGTTTAGTTCAATGACTAAACGTATCATAATGACTATGACGGTTGTTACTTTTATTGTTATCATTCCTCTTAATTAGGATTGTTGGCCTTGTAGAGAGGCAAATATTATGTCCTACCAATAAATTTCCATGTAAGCGTGATGTGCATTGTTCACGAACAAATTGTCTTTTGAAAATTGTTCATACCCTTAGCAGGTTTTCTGATCCATGGCTTCACCTAAGTGGGTGGCAACCGATCGTAGAACTGTTTGGGGAAGTGGACCCTAGAAAGGGTTGCATACCCACTCTTTAGTTTGTAATTGGTATGGGACACATTAATTTTGATTATAGGATTGAGTTGGCGTATCTGTGTATTGGGTTAGGATTGTGTTTGAGCTATGATCATCTTTTTAACCTTGCGGATATTAGCCCCTTGCTATCCAACCATGGGTGAGATGGTTGAAGTCCAGTTTTCGAACTACGGTGCCTCTGCGAATTATATACGTAGGCAAGGCCATCTAAGATGAGCCCCCGAGGACTAGGTCTGGCCCCTAGGATTTGTTCTTTTATTGTTTTTTGTGATTACTACTTATATATATATGTTATTGTTGACTTGTGGCTTATATAATGTTTCAGATTCATTTTGGGTTGAATTGGACTATTTAAGTCTACCTTGGAAATGTAAATTTTGTGTCTCCTATTGATTTGGCCATGATGGTCTAAACAATTTAACTATCTAACTAAAAGAAGTATAGTATATGTTTGGTCAAGAGTCGTATGCCTTATGGTTGTGCCTGCTTTGGTAGCAAACTTGAGAGTGTTGTAAGCGTAAGTGAACAAAATTTGAAATTTGTGTTTTTCCCTTAACTATATTTCAAGTGTTAAATTTAGGGCATTACAACCTTGTTCTAGTGCATCTAAAATTTGTTAGAGTGCATTTGAAGTTCGTTATAGCGCATCTGAGGTCTGTTATAATGCATCCATAGAATCAAAAACCAAGGAGTTATTTTCTCCATCAGTCAAACAGTTAACATCATTATCCAAATTTTTATCAAAACAGAAACATTTTATCAGTCAAACCAGTGTCTCAAAACTTGTCAAAGACTAAACTTTTCAAGTGAAATTATTCAAACTAAATCAAGATCTAACATTCTAAAGTTCCTAAAAATTTGTTAACTACTAAAATTGCACCCTATTGAATAATAAAATTCAATATTTCAATGTAACATGGGAAGACTTCTAAAGTTGTGGGTTACTTATAGGTAGAGGTCAACCTCCGGAGAAGGTCGGCTTCCTTTGGGTACTCACCTAAATTACTGATTTTGTAAAGGAAAAGGGAGAAGGAGTGCATGAAAATGAAAACTAAACCTTATGGTGATGCACCTAAATGTTACTTGGATTTGAAACCAGATTTCATTCACTTGCTTGTAATGACTGAAGATAAATTTGTACAACTCATTTCTATATATTCTTGCAAAAGTGCTTCACAAATAGGTCCTATCACTCAAACTCCTAGGAGGAAAGTTAATTTCACATCCAAAAGTCATTTACTCCTTTTGACACAATTTGTAACCTACATAAACATAATTTCTACATAAAGGTTCTAAAACCTGAGACAAAGCTACAAGGGAATAAACATTACCTCACTAATAACTTGATCAATTAGCTAACTAAACACAAAAATGAAAAGAATAAGTAGGAAAAGCTTTTGAGTCAATAATATCCAAGGTCTTTATTGAATTTCATCTCCAAAATTGAGTTACAAAACTACAAAAAATTGTGAAAAGGACTGCAAGAGTCACTGTCTCCAAAAGCTACATGAATAGAACTAACTCTCAAAAGAGTTACAAAAGTGAATAAGTACAAAGCTCTAAGTGGTTCCATGAAAAAAGGTTTTGGAAACAAAATTGGGTCAGATGCCTCTCCAAAACCTAAAATCTAACATGCAAATCTTCATCAAAAAGGTTCCAAATGGATGAAAAGGTCAAATTGACCATGTCAAATATGAAGGCACATCAAACCACCTCCTAAAAGCTCTCATTTGCTCCAAAAAGAAAAATAAAGGCTCCTATTTCTTCTCCATATGTTTGCTAACTTCTCTCAACATTCCTAGATGCTCTCCATATGTTTGCAAAATTATAAAGTGAAACAAATCTTTCACTTCTCTCTTTGGCATACGTTGACAATTTCTTAAATGTTTTATTTTGCATTGAAAATAGTATTTAAATTAAGTGATTTATAAATTATCACTCTAATTTAAATACTTTACATGAAAAATGTAAAAGAAAACACTTAAGATAATATTGACCCCCCCTTAAAGATTTCGAAGGCTTGCAAAGGCATGAAATACATAAATTTACTCATGGCTCAATAGCTTACATTATATTTTTTTAAATAAAAGGTAAAGAAAACCTTTTCTCCATCGGCATTTTAGTAAGAAACCCTAATATCAAAAGTAGTGCAAAAGTAAAAATTTGCATTTCATTTCATCGAGCCTTCTAGAAGAGCTCTTCATTGCGCCGCCATGGAGGGTTTGTGGAGATTCTGTAACATTTTGCAGATCTGGTGCTTAAACAAACTAAGCTCAGTGAGTTTTCAATATTTATGAGAAAGAAAAGGCCATTTTCCATTCTTTTGTAAAAACTAATGAAGATGTTATATTTCCCTGCCTCCTCTGTCATTTATGAAGGGAATTTCTAGCCACGGCCAATACATTTCCTCTCTGTATTGTTTGAAGTTTTGGGTTTATAGAGCCCACACCACTATTCATTGGATTTTCCTGTATTTTCTTGTTATTCCACTTTGCATTTTGTGCTTAGACTCAGTTAGAAAGAAAAGAAAATTTATCCACCTCCTTCAAGTCACGGCCTCATGATTTCCTGTTGATTTTTTATCTTTTGTTGATCTGTTACATGGGTAATTTTGCTTTTTGCTTGAGATGCCATGTATTTGCAGCCAGCAGTGATATAATGTCTTTTGCTATAAAAAATATCATAATGACCAACTGTAAGTGTGATGCAATAAGGGTCATCATGTGATTGAATTATGTGCAGCCCTCATTTAATAAACCTCCATGGTTATATGCAAAATAGAATACAAGAAAAACTATACAATGTCAGGGTACATTCCAAAGTGCTTCATTAATTCAAAGGTTTTGAGAGCATCCATAGAAAAATCCATTATGTGCATATCCTGAAATCATGGCATTCCATGTGATCACATCTCTTTCAGGTATTCAATCAAACAGTTCATGTGCCTTGTTTATAATTCCACACTTGTATACATATTTGATGCTTCACATTTGACTACCACCCTTTGCATTCACTACTTTTTGACCTTGTTGGATGACTATCACATAAGGAGGACTATCCTATCAATTCTTAACACAAAAAAAACTATCATATCACCTTTTAATCATTGCAATCATTCCTAACTAAAATTCATTTCACTTACTTCTTGAAACCCCTTGTATAAGGATTGGATTTGTTAATTGATCACAGGAATTTACATTTGGATTTGTGCCTGGATTGAAACCATTATTTCTAGCATCTATGATATTCAACCTTTTCATAGATTTCCTTTCAAAAATCCTTTTGTATGACTAACCATTATGAGTAACCTCTCTTGATAGCATTAGACTATCTTACATGATGAGATACTTCGAACACTTTATCTTTGTTGTCATGTGGACTGTCATACACTTTGTTTATACATTAGCCTCCTTTTATCATGGTCTATAAGTTCTGTTGAATTTCTCTTATCTATTTACTCACCTTTGGCTATGAAGCACTGAGGAATATGGAAAAACTAAGAGCTCATGTATTGTCCTTTTAAAATTGCAAGGTGATTGCCCCATATGTTCAAACATAATGTTGTTCTTAAAACCACCTTGCAACTTAGATACACATGCTTTCAATCCCTTATATCACTGTACTCTCAGCATATATTATGATAAATTGGATCCTCCATTGGTTTATGATCACCATCTCTTTCATAGCCCTTCATAGATTAGTGCTCTAATGGATTAGCAGATCAATTCATTTATGCAATCTGCATTCTTCATTCTTCATGATTTTCCTAAGCAAGTATATATCATCTAGGATAGTGAATAAAACTCATTATCTTGAATGATGTACACTTGTTTGAGTAAAATATAAAGAGATGAATTATCTAATGAGTGCCTTTCAATGCCTCTTAAAATCACAACAAAGCAGCACATCGAGCTTAGCCCTTATGGGAGCCACATTTTAACCCGCATGTTGAAAACATATGAATTAAAATAGCAATCAACTTTTCTTCTATCTACATATGAAACAAACATTAGGAAAACATGTGTGTTTTAGGTGTTTTTGATGACTCCAATGGTTTTCTGGGACACCTAAAATGTACACATAGCTTATTTAATGCACATAATGATTAGTTTATACATGCATAGGGTGAATGTGTATATAATGTTTGTAATCAGTCATTGATTAAAGCATGCTCTAACACCATTGTTATTGTCGCATGTAGGACTAGAAGCAGTATGGAGCTAGAAGGGACAGATGAATCTCAGGACAGCAGCAGGACAAAAAGACACATTAGAACCAATCATTAGCAGGCAATGGTTGGTTACCTTCCTTCTATGCACATTCATTTCCTTTTCTTACTTATTCATGTATATATTTTTCATAATTTGTATTGAATAAGCAATTCAATCTCACGGCTTGTGTGAGAAAATGTACACATATACATTCAATAATGATTACTCTTTTCTAAAAAGATCAAAATCTTTCAACTGTTACATGCACGTGTATAACTGTAGTAATTTGCAATTGTAATCTTTTATAGATTGTTTCATTTATACATCTGAATGTAATGTAGGAAAGCTAATAAAATGTACCTCATTTTCTCAGTTTAAAATCAACAAACTCCACCTGATTGAACCTATGAGTGAAAATTTTGTAACAAAATCACCAAACATAAATTGGATTATTAAGCTAAGTTTCATTATCAGGATTTGTCATCCTACAATCACAAAACGAAGCAAAATAATCAGAGTTCAACTTAGTATCATCAATAGAATTTATTATTCTATTTGACTTAGTTAATATCATTGGCACTCATCCAAACAAAAGATCAAAGTTTAGTGAAAATAACAACACTTGTATACCAGTTTTGACAAGATTGCAAAGGTAGAAACTTAGAGAGAAAGAAATTGAAACACTAAATACCATGGCTGAAGAAAATCCCTTTCCCAAATTCAACCAAAATGACGGTAATAAAATAACTGAAGAGGATATCCAAATAGCACAACAAGATCCTAACTTCCATAAATTTATGGAAAAAAATTTGGAACAAGATGGAGAAAAATACATTCTTATGCTAGTTGAACTAGGTGCAAAACTTCCAAAGGACTTTGACATCAATTGACTAAAAGAAGCACCTATAAGAGTTGAAACTGAACCACAAAACACAGCTCAAGTGGTTGCCCTAACACATCAAATGCAAAATTTACAACAAAAAATTGAGGCTATGCAAAAAGGGACCACGAAAAGATACTTGTTACAAGACATTTGTCCCTATCCTTTCAATCCAAGTGTGGAAATGATACCATTTCCTAGACATTCTGAATTCTCAAAATATGACAAATACAATGGTAAAACTGGCCCAATAGATCATGTGAGGGAACTTAGAACCATGAGTTTATAATTTGCACAAAAGGAGACTTATTTGATGAGGTTATTTCCAAGAAGTTTAGGAGGTCAATGTATGGAATGGTTCTCAAAACTATTACTAGGAATTCGATCTTTTGAAGAACTAGTCAACAAGTTTATCTCACAATATTCCTATAATATTCAACATTAGATAACAATAAAGGATCTTTACAATACAAAACAAAAGAAAGGTGAAACATTACTCTCATTTCTACAATGATGGCAAAGGTTGTTTGCTAGGTATCCTCGCTTCATACCTGAAGAGGAAAAATTGAACTATTCATTGACAACCTAACTGATGAGATGAGCTACAGGCTTGAACTACAATGCCCCCCTACATTTGAGAAAGTGATTGAAAATGGGCTCAAGATCGCAAAAGCCTTGGTCAAGAGAGGGGTAATAAAACACTACAATGAAGGATCAAATAATACAAACTCCTCGAATCACTATAATAACAATGATAAACCAAAGTTTTGGAAAAAGAATAGAAATATTGGTAACAATGATGCTGCAAATGAAACACAAAATGTGAAACTGGTATTTAATTTGACAGCAACTACTGCAAATACCAATCAAAACAATGACCAAAACATCAATCAAAGTATCAATCAAAACAACAATTCGAACAATTGTGAATCTAAATCACAATCATATCAAAAACCATCAAATCGAAGAAGATTCACACCATTGGGATAGACACTAGAATCAGTAATGAGAGAACTTCTTACGCATGGACTTATCACACTACTTGAAGCAAGAAATTGGGAACCAAGAGTAAAGCCATCTTGGTGGAATGATACAGACTGTTGTGACTTTCATAAAAACAAAGGACACAAAATAAATGAATGTATGCAGTTGAAACATCTAGTACAATATTTGATTGATAACAAGAAAGTATTCATAGAAGGACACCAAACAAACAATGATCATAGTGCATTTAAAAATCCTTTACCAAATTATGAAAAGGGAGAATCTTCTTCTGCAAACAGTAAAGATAAAAATGTGAACTACATTTATGATAGCACTATACTTTGAATTTATGCGGTTGAGAATAATGATGTCATTGATAATCAAACTGATAATGTTGGAATCAATGGCATCATACCATTAAATATAATCCCAAACATGGTCACATCCAATAATCAAATTAATGTCATAAAAATTAGGGAAAAGCAAGATTATCAACTAGTCAACGTAACAAGGGGGAAATCCAAAGTAATATTGAAAGGAGTTGCATCTAAAACCATTGTTGTCCTATCAAATCAATAAAACATAGTTGATCAATTGCAAAAAATACCAGCCCAAATATCAATATTAGAACTCCTTAAAATATCACCATCTCATAAGAAGGTTCTGGAACAAGCTCTTGTGGCCACCACAATACCCAATAATCTGAATTTTTCCAATTCCAGGCTATGGTGGGACACTTAACCACACCTCACTACCTATCATTTTCTAAACAAGATGATGTATCACTTACTCATCTGGACAATGTTTCCCTTCACATTCAAGTCTTAATCCACAAACAACATGTTAAACATGTCCTAATAGATGGTAAAGCTAGTTTAAACATTTGCACTTTAAAACTAGTTCATGCACTAGGATATTATGATAATTATATTGATGTCAAAAGGAAAATCACAATAAAAGCTTATGGAGAAGAAAAAAGATCCTCCAAGGGATTGATCGTGTTGCCTATTCAAGTAGGACCAATTGTGAAGAATATATTTTTCCAAGTGCTAGACAAATATTTGACATATAATATACTCTTGGGACGTCCTTGGATTCACAAAATGCAATTAGTACCTTCAACTTATCATCAATGCTTAAAGTTTCCTATCAATAGAAAAGAAGTCACTATTTTAGCTGACTACAACACTCCCCAATATTGTAACACGCTTAAAACAACTCAAGACACTTTTGTGCCCCATAATAGGGAAGCAAACACTTCTATTCCATCCAACAGTGAAAGACAGACAAACGTGGTATCTAAATGGGTTGAGAAAAATGACAAGTCAAAAGATACAAGTGTTGTTGACTCCACTCCATCAAACAATGAAGTTCCACTAAATTCACTATCACATCAATTCAAGGAAAAGATCCAGTTAAAAGATAAAGGCATGGGAGAGTATTTCATTGACTAGTCTCTATGTCTTTCATAGCTACTACCATCTCCAAGATCATATGGGAAGCCATCAACATTAACACAACAATCATAATAACCTACCATAGTTTTGGATGATAGATTTGTAAAGGCGAGTACTTTAGAAGATGAATCTGATGATAAGGCCATCCTCAATTGGCTCTACAAAGATGAGGAAGCATCTACATCAGCAACTATCAACATTAAGACAGATCAATATGTAAAGGGAAAGACAATATTAGAGAAAATGGGGTATGAAAGACAAGGACCTATTGGAAAAAGAAAAGAGGGAATTATAGAACCCATCCAACCTTTCACACTTCTTTCAAAGGAAAAAACAAGATTGGGTTATAAAGAGGAAACAAAAGAAGAAATCACTCATAAAATTGTTGAAAGAATTCTTCAAGTGCGGGATAGTTCTGAAACATATTCCAATGAGTATGAGTGGGATTCTTTATCTGAAACATCATAAAAGGGCATACAAATTGATTTCATAAAAGAGTATTCACCCACACGTGAGGAGGGACAAAGCCCAGGGACTAGACCACTTGTATTTGGATCACAGAATATCAATGACTCAACAGAGGATGGACAAATATCGAGTGAGATAGATGACTTGGAGGAGAGTAATATCATAGACCTTGACATCGTTATTGAAAATCTTGATAACATGGCTATCAAAACCGTCACTGTGAAAACCTCTCTGAGGCATCGAAAAATGGGAGATTTGACACCCTTCCACAACACTAAAGATAGGTACATTGATAGGTCTAGTTGGTTCCCAGTAATATCAGTCGATAGTTGGATCTTGAAAAAGTAAAAATAAAGAACGCATCTAATGGTGAAAACCTCTCTGAGGCATCGAAAAATGGGAGATTTGACACCCTTCCACAACACTATCATGAATGATCATCAATATTGGTGGAGCCTACACAGTCTATCAATTTGGGCACAATAGAAAAAGCAAAAACTCTACATCTGGCAGCATCTATGACTAAACAAGAAAACCCTGAATTCACCAAGTTCTTTGAGAACAGACACATTAACTTTGTTTGGTCTTACTCTGATATGCTAGGTTTAGATCCAAATCTTCTAATGCATCATTTATCTCTACCATCTAGAATAAAACCTATGAAGCAAAAACTAAGGAAAATGCATCTGCATATCGCCTTGTTGGTAAAAGAAGAGCTAAAAAAATTGTTAGATGTAGGATTCATCAGATCTATTGATTATGCTGAGTGGATTTCTAATATTGTACCTACTTCTAAACCAAATAGTAGTATCAAAATATGTACTAACTTCAGAGATCTCAACAAGGAATACCCAAAGGATGATTTCCTTTGTCAAACATTGACATTATTGTAGACTTAACAATAGGACACACCATGTTATCACTAATGGATGGCTTCTTAGGTTACAACAAAATCAAAATAGCACCAAAATATTAGGAGAAAATAGCATTCACATGTCTATGGGGAACATTCTGCTGGAACTTCATGCCCTTTGGGTTGAAAAATGCAGGGGCTACATATCAGCTAGCAATGACCACCATTTTCCATGACATGATGCATACCTTTATGGAGGATTATGTAGATGATATATTAGCAAAGTCATATACCAGAGAAGGAAATCTAGAGATCTTGGATAAAATCTTTACCAAATTAGAGAATTTCAATGTCAGATTAAATCCTAAGAAATGTGTGTTTGGTGTTACATCAACGAAGCTTCTAGGATACATAGTTTCAAAAAAGGGTATCGAAGTGGATCCTGCCAAGGTCAAGGCCATAATGGAAATGTCACCACCTAAGAATATCAATCAACTACGGTCTCTATAGGGAAGGCTACAATCAATCAGGAGGTTTATCTCCCAATTTGCAGACAAAAGTCATCCATTCAATCATTTGTTACATAAGATTGTCTCTTTCAAATGGGATCAAGGATGTGAAACAACTTTCAATCAAATAAAGCAATATTTGATGTCATCACCCATACTAATGTCGCCTATAGAAGAGAGACCATTATTACTATACATTGAAACAACTGATATTTCTTTGGGTGCTCTATTAGCATAGGAAGATCCTGCGAGAAAGGAACATGCCATCTATTATATCAATAGGACTTTGAATGGTTATGAGATAAATTACACCTTCATTGAGAAAGCTTGTTTGGCGATGGTGTTTGCTACTCAGCAGTTGTAGCATTACATGTTAACTCACACAGTCAAACTCATAGCAAATATTGATCCATTAAAGTATTTACTCAGCAAGGCTACACTAACAAGAAGACTAGCCAAGTGGGTCATGATCTTGAGTGAGTTTGACATCTAGTATGTAGATCAAAGAGCCATCAAGGGTTAGGTAATAGTCGATCAGTTAGTCAAAGCTCCACTACCAGATGATCGTCCAATGAGTAGTGAGTTTCCTGATGCAGACATTCTTACTATGACAACACAACAATGGATGCTTTATTTTAATGGGTCCTACACACAACATGGGTTAGGTGTGGGAATTATGTTTGTTATACCTCAAGGACATAACATCCCAAATTCCTACAGACTCATGTTTCCATGTACAAATAACGTAGTTGAGTATGAGGTATTAATCATTGGCATCAAAGTGGCAGTTGAATGGAAGATCATAGAGCTACAGGTATATGGAGATTCACAACTAGTCATTTATCAGGTAAATGATGAATATCAAACCAAAGATGAGAAGTTGATGTCATATAAGAAAATGGTGGATGATT
Organism: Sequoia sempervirens; assembly: GCA_007258455.2. NCBI lineage: Eukaryota > Viridiplantae > Streptophyta > Pinopsida > Cupressales > Cupressaceae > Sequoia > Sequoia sempervirens. Next base: position 73,318,443 of record VDFB02086081.1, on the reverse strand, counting down.
ACAAAAATAACTTTGTAGATATTGTATGAACCCCAATCCAAATACCTGCAAAACGACATGAACAAACACATTAGAAGGTGAAATGCAAGCAAGAACAAGGATTCCTCAAGAAATTCATTTGAATAGCAAAAGAGATAGAATATGAAATGAAGAATACAATGAGATTTAAAAGCATATCAAATCCTATTCTAAAGCCAACAAACTCCTAATCTCTTGGGGGAATTGGTGCCAATTTGATGTGAAAATTGGCCCTTTCCCAACTCCAATGATGCAATGTTGATTTGATGAAGAGATTTGATCCACTTTGTTGATGCTTGATGAGTATTCCAATAGAAAAATCTGCATAACCTAGCTAAGATTCAATGATAATGGATGAGAATTGCTAATGATTTGGGCATAGTAAGTTTACTCAAATTGTGGATGAATCAAATGAAGGATGAGCTCTTCATTTATAGATGAGATTGATGGATGAATTTCCAAAATAGAGCAATGTGGGACTAAAAATTAGCCAATGGAAAAGTGCCACTTGTCCACTTGTGAATGGATGGAGGATGTGCAAGTTTTGAGGTTTGTGCCAATAAATGCATATATTTGAATTTTGAAATAGTTGAAATGAAATGCAAGAGGGAAGGAAGAATGCATTGAATGCCACTTGGATCAAGGCAAAGGAAATTTAAGAGAGAGTAAATGCCTTGTTAGAAGGACTCATCCCACTTGGATTTTGAATTCAAATTTGGGGAATATTCCTTAAAAGATGTCTTGTTAAAGGAAAATAGAAATTAATAAACCAAATAAGTTTATTTTCATGTGCAAGTTGTAAAAGATGGAGGATGGAACATGAGGAGAGATTATATTAATCCAAGTTGATTAATTTAATGAATGGATTAAATGATGTGACCTATTTGACTTAAATTTGTGGATTTATTTAAATCAAATATGAGAAGAATGTGATAAGGGATTTAATTAAATGAGGATTTTGATTTATTTAATTAAAAGAGATGATGTTAGGTTAAACTAAATAATGTTTTAATTTATTTAATTTAATAGATAGACTTTAGAGATTTAATCAAATAAAATTAATTATTTAATTAAATAGGACAATTAGATCAAAATGGTTAATTTAATTATCGAGAAAGAATGACTTAATTAGATAACCGGTTTATTTAATTAAGAGAGGAATATTCATGAATTTAATCAGATAAAGGTATTTGATTAAATGGTTAGACCGAAGGATGATTCAAGACGAAATGATGTTAGTGGTGAGGATCAAATGTCCAATGTCAATCAGTACATTTTATGTGTCTACATTTTTCCCCTCTTTGAAGCAATGCACTTGTTGCGTTGGTTCAAAGAATAAATGGTCTCGATCAAAACCAAAAAAAATTGTTTTCAAAATATTGCCCCACTACTGCCCGGTGAGAGAAAACAGACCAATATATTGCCCCCTCTAGAGATTGGACAAAAATTTTGATTTTTGGGTGATCTCGCGAAAAAAGAGGACAAGGTGCCCGACAGGTCAAAAAAGGCTCCAGGAGGCCAAAAATGTCTCTAAACATAATAAAATGATGTAAAACAAGCCTCCACTGGACAACAACAGGTTCAAGAGTCCAAAACCCTAGCAGGATAGCCAAACAAGGTGAAAAAACCCTAATTTTCAAGCTTAAAAAGGCTCTGAGGGGTCACTTTCAATTCATTCACACACAACCCTCTAGCGATGTTGAGATTTGAGCTCTGACCTCTTGACGATATGGTGCAACGACAGCTCCCGATGCACATTTTTGACTGAGTCTAGACATACCAGTGGCCACATGGCATTGGGGCACCGGTAAGTGATCCTTTTTTGCTTTTAAAGTTAGATATTTTGTAGCGGCACTATATAGCGCTGCTCAAAAATCAAACTGCACCGCTTGGTGTCAAATTGTGTCGTGGCAGTGAAGTTTGGAGTTTGAAAACAAATTTCAAACTCTGACGCTCACACCCCCACCAGTAGGGTCATTTCAAAGTGTGACGCGGTGGGGCTTCATCAAATGGGAATCCTCTCAAATTGCGCCGCTCAGCAGAAAAGTGCACCGCAACGGTGCGCTTTCAAAATTTTGTGCCCCAGCGTCGCAATTTGATTAAAAATCAAACTACAATGCCTTCACAGATAGCGACACTAGAGTGATTTTTTGGACACTCAGCATGAACTTCAAAAAAGTTAACATGGTGACCCTTCCTGATGTAGGATGCGGCGAGGGAGCTCTATTCCCGAGAGCATAGGTTGCAGGAGCTCTTCAATTATTTGTGAGATCTCAATGACAGAGAGTAGGATCGATTACGGGACATGGGGTTGTGGCACATCGCATATGTAGCACCCATGCGCACCCACCCTGGGATGATGTCAGCGCTTGCCGAGAGATTGCACAGCGAGACCTCGTCTTTCCACCTTCCTACCAGCGAGGCCACCATCACCTTAGAGGATGTGTGGCACATCCTGAGATTGTCGATTCATGGTCGGCACATTATTTTTGATATGGATGTCAGGCGAGACGCTTGCCACATCGTCTTTGCTATAGAGGATGTTATCTATTGCGAGGGTTAGATTGATCTCAAGCGTCACAGAGCTCTGGCCTCTCCCTTCTGCCTGGTTGTTGCGGCCATCATTTCAAGTCTCGTTGCTCCAGATCGGCGAGGCCAATACTTTAGTCCTAGTTGGGGACTCCATTGGGAGCACATGGTGATGCGTGACAGGCCTACTCATTTTTCTTGAGGGCTTGTTCTTCTTGCTTCTCTTTACAGGGATCTTCACAAGTACATCTACCTCGATGGCAGAGCACTCAGGGCCAGTGTTATACTTCTCCACGTATGGGTGTGGGAGCACATCAATGTTCTTCGGCCACGAGTCATTGCGATACCAATGGGGCCTGATGATCCCCTCATGTGGTGTTACAAAGGTTGTGTGTCCTTCACACATACGATTGAGCATGGGATTCCCTACTAGAGGAGAGTCCTAGATGAGATGCAGGCTTTTACATGGCATCCATACCTTGGTCGGCCTAGATGGGCCGATGATGTAGAGCAGATTTTCTTCGCTTGCTAGGACCGCTTCATGCAAGGGCGAGAGCATACAATGGTGGAGAGATACCTGCCCTGGTGTGTTCAGCATCAGTTCAGTGAGCCTCAAGACTGGCTAGACGATGATTACATGGCCATATTTTCCTACACCATGTCATAGGGTTCATGGGGGCAATACATTCCTACTTTGGAGGTCGTGTACAACTTTAGATAGTTGGTGGCCCAGCCTTGGGTTTATGATCAGGGGCATGTGGATCCAGGCGTTACACAGGTGTACAGAGATTGGTTTCAACCTCCCCTACAGTTGACAGTTCCAGGAGCAGTCCCCATTCAGCGGAGGACAAGGGGCAGAGGGGGAAGACTAGGACGGAGAGATGGCACACGATAGGATCAGCTAGTCAGGCCTCCAGTTCAGCCAAGTCAGGCTGATGTTCAAACGCATGACCAACAGCAGGTGCTAACTAGGCAGCAGGAGCAAGCAGGTGTACCACCACGAGTTGGGGGTGAGGATCAACCTCAGGTTAACCTCTACGAGCACAACCAGCAGGGCATGTGGATCCTCGAGATGCATTGATTGTGCAGCTGCAGGCCCAGGTTCAGACCATGACAGCGGAGAAGGATCAAGCTAGGACCAAGAGAGACCAGGCCAAGGCCGAGAGAGACCAGGCTATTTTGCAAAGGCATTCCACAGAGCTATAGGCGGCCGCAAAGATGGGTCAAAGACAACAGTTGGAGAGCATGGCAGCCTCCTCCTCCTAGAGCACAGTGTCCCTTTAGTCCTACAGGGAGGTCATCTGGGAGGCTGATTACTATCGTATGCACTATCACCAGGCCATTCCCAGAGCAGAGTGGGCCCCAGATTACTCACAGCAGACCGGCCACAAACCAGTAGAGGGTCATGGTGATAGGGCCGAGGGCAGTAGACAGGATGGGTAGACCTTGTTTTGATTGAGATGATACTTTTAGTGCCTTATGGGCTCCTTTTTGATAGCCCGATGGGCCTTTTTATACTTATTGACACACATGTACAGTGATCTGATTATTTTGTACTATGACAATTACTCGATGATGATATATATGAGATGATTATTTTGATATAATGTGATGTGTATCATTTATTTATGCATTTATGGATGATTCTATTTCTATATGATATGTAATGATGTTATGGTATGATGTGATGTATATATAGATGCATTTCTTTCTAATGATGAATAGGTCCTTATAGTATGTTGTTTATTTTTGATATGCAGATGGATTTGTATGATATGTAATATGGATGGATAATGATGATGATTTATATGATGATCTATGTATGTTGATGCAAATGATATGATATGTGATATAAAGTGTAATATGCAAAATGATGTGGAGATGATCTATGGTATATACGTGAAATGATATGTGAACCATGCTTATAAAGTGATTATGGATGGATGTACGTTTTGCATGTAATGGATTTTTATGTTCCTATTATGCTTATAATGGTGTGGAATGATTTATGTAATGAAATGTAAAAAATGATTGCGATGTTATTTATGAGGTGTTCTATATATTGATATGGATGATTAATGAACAATATAATGTAATGTAAATGTAATGGTCGTGTTTTATATGATGTACATTGATGATGTAAATGAGATGGTTTTAAAATGTTTAGAAAAACAAACATATTATCCTAAACATGTTAAATGATAATGTAATGTATGTGATGCATTTAATGTGATGTAATGAAATGATATGTTAATGCAAAGTGGCATGATAATGTTTAAAATGAACGTACTGTGGGAGATGACTTTATGATATTTATGTGATGTGAATATGAAAATGGGTTATCTATAATGCTCATGTACCTATTATGTATGATTATGTAGTAGGTGGTAATGTGAAATGGTTATGAAATGTTTATGTGAATGAATGTTATGCAATGGTTCATGTGATGAATGCAATGTGATGGAAAAAGTGGATGCAATGTAATGAGAAAGGGATGTGCTTATTTATGGAAAATGCTTATAATAATATGTTTATATGATAATGGAAATGTAATGCATATGCTTCCTATATGATATGTTGATGCAATATGCTAATGATTTGTGGATGCAGGATCTATAGCGATGATGATGATGATGATTAACTGTCATAGTACCTTGTTAGCATGATGAGCAAGAAGGAATGAAAGAGAAGAAGTCATTTCAACAAGACACAAGATTATGAATATGCAAATGATTATGATTACTTGCTGAGGAGTTGGTATTTTCAAAGGGCCAATTTTCTTATGTTTAATAACACATGTGGTACGATGCATCAAGGTATAGAGAACCGGGATGACGTTGTACCTAATGTGATGGACTTTGACTTGACAATCATATAGGTGTATCCTTGTTCACACCTGACATACAGAAACCTTGCAAGGATGCACTTTAGAAGTTTCAAACACCTCAGACCAAAAAATGGAAAGGTACAACCTATTAATGCAATAGTCAACAAGTTGTCCAAAACACCCTCCATACATATCTAACAAAGCAAGTATTCACCAAGGTTATATTACAAGAACGTCCAACAAGAACAGCAAATAAAAAGATAATAATCATTGCCCCATTCCTATTTCTCTAAATCCTCTATTCGGATATCATTGAGAGGTCCTTGGAATGAGCGTGATAAGATAAGTCAAAAGACAAAGATAAAGTAAACAAACAAGTTGATGTTCTTCAATACCGCTAAGCAAAAGGAAATGTGTTTTTAAGGATAAGAACCGAAACTATTGCCAAAAGATAATGCCCATTGTAGGAAGGATACATCCTAGGACATGTTAGTGGATGGCGGCACATCGTTTCGTTTATACAAAATGTTCTCTCAAATGATTGATATGGGACCAATTGGATGATGGGCTATTGACATAAAGAGTTGACCAACTTGTTTACGTACTGACTTAGACCTGACACTTGATGTTTTTGAGTTTTCACTTTTAACTTACTAGACTTGTTTCTACCTGTTTCACCAAAGGTTGAGGATGACAATCATTTATTATGAGTGATGTTATTGCGAGTGAAAGCGAGATGAGATGGATGGATTTTTTTTTCAAATATTTGGATGTTTTTGGATTTTTGGTGATGTTTTGAGGTTGTTTTTGGTATTTTTGAGATTTTCAATTTTTTTAATTTTTTTGATTTTTGAATGTTTTGGGGTTTTCCGAGATTTTGACCAAGAGACTAAACTAAAAACCTATCCTAGGGGCCTCAAGGGATGATCAATAGATTAGCCTTTCCTACGTTATACATGCAGAGACCACGTAGTTCGACTGATGACTTGATCGATGCACAGATGAAGATATGCATGATGAAATGTTAATTTATTATGACAGGCTCCTAAAGGACTAACCTAAGCGTCTCAGGGGATGATCAAAGATCAATCTTGCCTACATTCAAGGCTCAGAGACCCGTAGTTCAACAAAACTTCATTTTTTGACTTTTGACCGACTTTTTGACCTGTTTTGGATTTTGATATGTTTTGAATGTTTTTGGATTTTTGTGCTTTTTTTGATGTTTTTGGATTTTATGATATTTTGATGTTTTTGGATTTTCTAATGTTTTCATGTTTTTGTATTTTTTGATGTTTTGACCTCAAGAATATACACAAATCCGATCCGATGAGAACATGCCCCCAGCGTGATGCAATAGACTACTCTAATAAAGGCAGGAAAAACTAACCTTGAGGATGGACCGAGTAGTACTAGGAGGGATCATGATACGAACACAGGACCAAGCTATGATGCGGATGTGGGTGGATGGGTGATGGATGGAGATTCGAATGCGATGGATGATGGAAACGTAATGGATGGATGCTTCAGAACAAGCTATAAAGATCTTGGTGGATGGAAAGTGCTTATTTACACAAGGCACGTGTTTGTCAGGTTTTCACCAAGGTACTTGTCCAAAGTGCCACCGAAGTGGTTTTCACTAGAGGAAGATTTTTCTCTTTACTATTTTTTATCCTTTTTCTGATTTTTTTTAGATTTTTTTTTGCTTTTTTACCAAGACGCCCGTTTGCCAAGTTTTCACCAAGGTAACTATTTCTTTAGGACATTTTTTGATTTTTTTGATTTTTTGGTTCTATACCTCGAAAGATTAGGCATAAAACTTTTTGGGATGAGAGCTATTCATGGGCTCTTGCAGAGGTTCCCCTTTGGGTGTTGATAACTAATATGCCCTTGACTTATAGCTTGTTGTGATAACAAATGGTCCCAACCAGTTGGGTTCAAATTTTCCTTTGCTGCTTGGGTTTGGGACATTCTTTTGATTCTCCTTTAGTACCAGTTCTCTGACTTGGAAAGTCCTGCTTCTAATTTTCTTATTATAGTTCCTTTTGAGTCTATTCTGATAAACTTGTAAATGATTTAAAGTGTTTGTACGCTGCTCATCTAGTAGCTCCAGCTCATTTAGTCTTGATACTCGGTACTTTTCATCCGTGATGAGGTTTTGTAGTGATATCCTGAGTGATGGGAGTTCGATCTCAATGGGGAGTACTTATTTTGATCCATAGACTAGGGAGAAGGGGGTGGTGCCGGTGGGTGTGCAGATGCTAGTTCGGTAGGCCTAGAGGGAGGGATTGAGCTGCAGGTGCCAGTCACGACCTGCGTCACTAACTATTTTCTTGAGGATTTTCAAAATGGTTTTATTAGTGGATTTTTCTTGGCCATTGCCTTGGGGATAGTATGGGGTGGAGAAGTGATGTTGGATTTTAAATTTTTCATTAAGTCATGGACATCCTGATTCTTGAATGGTGTCCCATTATCTGAGGTAATGGCTTATGGGACACCGTAGCGGCAAATGAGATAGTTCAGGATGAAATTTGATATATGCTTCCCAATTATATACGTCATGGGTATGGCTTCCACCCACTTAGTAAAGTACTCCGTGGTGGTTATGATGAACATGTGGTTGTTAGATGAAGTGGACGTGATTTTTCCAATGAGATCGAGTCCCCACTATGAAAAGGGCCATGGTGTGATGATGGTATGAAGTCCTTGAGTTGGAGCATGGATGAGATCCCCATGTTGCTGACATTGTAGACACCTTCTAACATAGTCATGTGCTCTCTTTCCATTGTAGGCCAATAATACCCCATCCTCAGCAGTTTCTTAGCTATAGTCATTCCACTCAAGTGTGAACCACAGATACCGTTATGTACTTCAGTTAAAGCGGTCAATGCCTCCTCAATGTTTAAGCAGCGCAATAAGGTTCCTTCTATGCTCCTACGATACAAGGTATCTCCTAGGATGATGAATTGGGATGCCTTTTTTACAAAGGTTCATTTTAAGGTTGAGGGTAAGTCAGCAGGTATGACGCCTATTCAAAGGTATGTATAAATGTCATGGTACCAAGGATCACCTGGACCAACAATTTCACATAAAAAATTCTAATTCTGGTACCTTGAATGAGGGCACGAGAAGCTGTTCTATCAGGAATTCATATTTTGGGACGTTGTGGGGGATGTCTAGTAAGGATCCAATTGTTGCCATGGTGTTTGTTGCTCTATTGTTGGCTCTGGGAATTTTCTCAAATGTGATTTCAATGAAGGATTCTTTGAGATTCTCCACCAATTTCTTGTATGGAGTGAGCTTATCATCTTTAGTTTGGTACTTATCATTCACTTGGTTTATTATCAATTGAGAATCTTTGTATACTCTGAGAGCTATAATGTTCCACTACACTACTATTCTGAGACCTATGGTTAAAGCCTCGTATTCTGCAATGTTATTAGTATAGGGAAACGCCAATTTGTAGGACCTTGGTATGCAGTCCCCTTGTGGGGTGATAAATAATATGTCGGCTCCTGATCCATGTTGTGTGTATGAGCCATCAAAGTAGACTTTCTAGTGGTCGCCTATGTTGAGATTGAAAATGGATTCGTCTGGAAACTCTGAGATGAGAGGATTCTCTGAATAGATTGGTGCTTCTGCGAGCAGATCTTCAATGACTTGGCCTTTGATTTCTTTTCACTCCACATATTCAATGTTGTATTTTGATAGTATCATCACCCATATGGCCATTCTTCCAGTGAGCATTGCCTTTGACAATAAGTACTTGAGAGGGTCAATTTTGGCGATGAGTTTTATTTTGTGTGCCAACATGTAATGTCTGAATTTATGTGATGCAAACACTAAGTCTAGGCATGCTTTCTCTATGAATGAGTAGTTTAGCTCATGCCCAACCATTGTTCTTCTGATGTAATAGATGGCCCTTTATGTTCCATTTTTGTCATGCTAAGCTAGGAGAGCTCCAAGAGCTGTTGTTGTTGCTGATACGTAGAGAATTAATGGTTTTATTGGGATTGGTGGCATTAGGACTGGTGGTGTAAGTAGATATTCTTTGATTTTATTGAAGGCTTCTTCACACTTGTTATCCCATTTGTACGCTACTCCCTTGTGAAGTAGGTGAGAGTATGGGTTCTATTTTTCTGCCAATTGTGCTATGAACCTTCGAATGGATTGAAGCCTGCCTTGGAGACCTCTCAATTGCTTTAATGTTTTTGGTGCCTCCATCTCAAGGATTGCTTTTACTTTTGTTGGATCTACCTCAATACTTCTCATTGACACTATGTATCCTAGCAGCTTTCCTTATTGTACGTCGAAGATGCACTTCTTTGGGTTTAATTGAACCTATACTCTTCTAGCCTGTCAAAAATGGCACTTAGGGTTGCTATGTGATCCTTTCTCCTTCTGTATTTGGCTAGAATTTCATCGACATAATCTTTGACAGTCTTATGGATCATGTCATGGAAGATTAACATCATGGCTCTTTGGTATGTTGCTCCTGCATTCTTTAAGTCGAATGGAATCATATTCCAGCAGTAAGTCCCCCATGGACAAGTGAAGGCCATTTTTTGTTGGTCTTCTTTGGTGATCATTATCTGGTTATAACCTGAGAAACCGTCCATCAAGGAAATCATTTCATGTCCCATCGTCATGTCTACGATCATGTCAATATTGGGCAACGGGAAATCATCTTTCAAACATGCTTTGTCCAAGTCTCTGAAGTCTATGCAGATTCTGATGCCCCCATCAGGTTTTGAGATAGGCACCAGGTTTGACACCCATTCTGGAAAATCTATCGATCGAATGAATCCTGCATCTAATAGCTTTTTTAATTCCGTTTTGACTAGCAGGGCAATCTGAGGGTGCATTTTCCTAAGCTTTTGTTTAACAGGCTTTGCTTCTGGGTATACTGCTAAGTGGTGAACCACGATTTTTGGATCAATCCCTGGCTTGTTGGCATAGCTCCATGCGAAATTTATCTGTCTCTCCCTTAGGAAGGCTACTAGAGCTCTTGTTCTTCTGATAGTAATGATTCTGCATAGAATGTGATATGCGGGGTTTCCTCTGTTCCTAGGTTGACCAAATTGCATTTTTCTGCCAGGGCTGCTAATTTTTCTTGATGAAGAGCTTTGAAAGGAAGATTGAATCCCCCATCCTCAGGTGCCTCAGAGAGGTTTTCACCATTGAATGTGTCCTTTCTATTTACTTTTTTCATGTCGAAAAGTGCCACAGTGTGATTTTCACTCAAGGACTTAGATATTATTCTTAATTTCTCACTTTTGTGATTGAGGGATTCAATCATTTCTCCATAATAGGCTTGTGTATCTAGCTCAATTATGAACCCTGCTTTGTGATGCCCATACAAAATTTTATCCTATAGTCCCATGAGTTCTAAGAGTGCCTTATCATTTTTGAATGTATCAAGAACTGGTGGTCCTCGTTGGTCGTAGTCAATGAGTTGGGGGTATACTAGGCGTATTTCATGATTTTGATGGTCTAATTCAAAGGATAAGGTGCTAATCATGAAAAGAGTGGTATCCTCAAATAGCCTAGGTAAGTTGGTCATGGGATCCTCGTCATCACTACTACAGATGTCGGTTATGTCAAATGTGAAGTTATCTATGACACGACCTGTAGATACTGGTAAGCACAGTTCAGCTGTAGTTTGCTGAGGAGGATTTTTGAAGTTTCTAACTAAAGGACCTCGGCCATGAATGGTTATACTCAGAGGGGTACATCCAAGGCCAAGACTTCTCATTCGCGTCTCCAGAATGATAGGTATTATAAGTCCATTGTCATTTTTCCCAAGTCTTTGATTTCTGTCATAGCCCATTGCGAGCATCATTTGCAAACCCTTGCTTCTGTCATCCATTGGTAAACCAGCTATTGGTCTCTCATCTTGGTATAGCATATGAGATGGATCTACCTCGATAACCTCTTGACCGAGATCTCCCCAACTTGTAAAATTGGGATAGTCTTCAGGAGACGTTTGAGATGCGGAGGCCTCATTTACTTGCAGATGTCCCCATGATCTAGGAGATTGTGGTAACTCTCCTACCACAAAAGCATTTTTAGGGAGCATGTAGTTTCCACAACCATTTTCTTGGATGATGACCTTAATATCAGAAATGGTGGGAATGGCAAGAGTGGAGGGTGTCTCTGTCGCAGAAGTGGATGAGAGAGTGGTTGGATCAATGTATGGTGTGGATGGGCCTTCATCATTTTTTGGTACTTGGGGGATTTTATAGTACTTTTCCTCGAGGCTTTTGCAGTAGGAGAATGGTTCGGGATCTCCATGGACGGTGACTTCTTGTCCTTCAAATGTGAATTTGACACATTGATGGAAAGTTGACGCTACTGCTTGCATTGCGTGTATCCATGGGTGACCTAGGAGGATATTATACGGCAAGTCGAGATCCAATCCTTTGAGATTTTTAATTGATTGATGAGCTTGAGAGAAAAAATATTCAAGCCCGCACCTCCATCCACCAAGACCCTTTTGACTTTGCTTTTCTATACTAGGACTTCTAAAAACCCCGTTGGGGTGTTATTGTTGAATCGTTGTATCTAGTTCATAGCTCCGGTCAAAAGCGTTTACCCCTTGAATAAAAAAATCTACAACAATCGTGAAATAACTTCAAAACAAAAAATTAACAAATTTCTCTGTTTCTGAGCAAAGTTGTTCTCGTGGGTTGAAGACAGACCTCCATTATTCTCTCCAACCTCCCAACATCTTCCATCTTCCTCTCAACCTCTCCATCTCTCACCATTCAAAATTACCAGACAATCTCACAGCCATTGATCTTTGCCAGCCAGGCTCTTGCTTGTAAAAATCTATAAAAGGGACTGTCGAGTCTTTGAAAAAAAGAAGCTTGCATATAGGAAAACTATAGTAATCAGCCTTCCAGCATCCATAGCCTTTAGAATCATAGCATAGCATAGATTAGCATATTAGCAATCCATATCATGGCCTATCATCCTCATATCGTAGTTTCAAAAGCATTCATAATCCACAGCCCTTGTGCATATCCATATATCAACATTTCACTCCACCAGCATATAGGATAGAGAAATACTCTCCCTTTGCATACTCATTCTACAGGTTTCCATTCTGAGAAGCTTTGCTTACACAATCTGAGAGCAACAGCTTCAAGCAAATCACTGGAGATAGAGGACAATGGAACAATTCTGAAGAAGCTCTGTTTGATTTCTTTGATTTCAATTCTATTTAGATTTTCTTTAGTTTAATGTTACATTGGTGTGTTTTTGTTATCTTATTTTCATACTAACATTTCCCACACACAATCTCCATTTGATGATTTTTGAAGGCTAGAAGCCTATTGGTGAGGGTTTGAGACAAGTTTAGTGTTTTTTGTTCAAGGGCAGGTTCCTTGATTGTGTTTGGCCATTTTATGTTGCAAAGAAGGTTATCAACCACCTTGCTTGCATCAGCTACCAACTGCTTCACATAACTGCATTCTACACCTTTGATAACCAAGAAATCACCTTTGGAAGTTGTGCCACTATAAGTGCTTGACATTTTAAAAGTGAAATTGAGACATGAAGAATGAAGGAAATTCCTTAAAATTTATTGATAAAAGGAAATGGTTGTCATATCTGCAAGATAAGCTATTAGGATATTTTCCCAGTAGCAACTAATGAACAAGGATGTCTCCAAGTACCTTGAATTAAATGAACATGACGGATGATGTGATGAGATTGTTATATTTTTGGTTGGATGATCTTCGACGTTAGTGTGAAATATTTTAATTAACTATGATCACATGCATCTAATGCCAAGTGAATGTGTAATTAAATGCAAAGGTTATAGGTTGTAGGTTTTTCACATGTATAGAAATCCATGAGGCTTGCATGCAAGGAGTAGTGATACATTAACCCGTGAAAATCAAATTGATATGCATAATGTAATTATGATATTTCTAAAAAGAGTCATAAATACTTTCAAGGATTGACTAAGAAAGAATTGGGTTATAATTTATGTACCTCTCACTTGGGATAATGATAGTTATAATAACTAAAAAGATTCAAGAATGAGGATCTATAAATATGTATTTAGAAGACATTGGAAGGGTACAAACTTTGGATTTTGATTACACAGTGATGTAAGAGAAAATAAAGATCACTTTGATTGACTCATTCTAAAGTTATTCATCACCTATAATCATTAGGGTTTTGGATGTAATATTAATGTTTATGCATAATTATTTGAACTTGAATAAATGTATGGGGTTTCCTTCCTTTGTGAATCAAATATTTCTATATGTTATGTTCATTCTCTTTGGAATTGAATGAGGTCCTATCTAAATGATCATTTAATCTTTTTTGATATTTTAATCTTGTGTTGGAGTATTTGTAGCACTTTTTTTAAGTCTTTTCGTGTTGGTATCATAGCTATGAACCAATGATAGTTTGAATTTTCTTCTTTCTAGTCAAAAGCATATCCACAAAGGTTAGCTATATCATTAGAGGGATTTGTAACTCGTTAAAATTTAGAGGAATATTCACCAATGAAATGGTGATCTCTCAAACCATTTCTTACTTATTTTTCTTTTTTATGGGCAATATAGACTCATATTGAGTTAATCTTTAAAAAGAAAAATCTGTCAACCAACATATTTTTGGTGAATTTGTTGGGGATACGAAAGAAGTCAAAATAGTTTTCTTATTCATGAGAAGATATGGTTATAACACATGATAATTTCTTCCTTGTGCTACAATCATATCTTGATTGGGTTCATGTGGGAAAAGAAGACACCATCTCTCAACTAAACAACTTAGCTTGGAGACATAAAAGGAATGTTGCAAAGTATATGAGAGTGAATTTCATTCTTGAAGAAGAGGAATTTGCACAACAACCAGTGGTAGTTTTTGAGAGGGAGATGAAGATATTTCCTAGGGTAATCATCACAAGAAAGCCTTTCCCTCAACCAAATCAAGATCGTAACTGAAATCCACCACAAGATCGAAATGCACCACCCATAAATTAATTCATGAATAAGTTTTAAGATGAGGAGAAGATCCAAAAATAAAGAAGTTACTTCCTTTGAATAGGAGTTGGAAAATATGTGTATATAAAGTTACTGTAGAATTTTTCCAATTTGCATTATGGCTATCATTGCACCTCAGCCATGGGGGACTCATTTTGGACCTTTGGCCCTACCCTAGTACATGGTCTGACTTCAAGATCAAGAAGACACTTTCCAAATTTTGTTGGATAAAACACACAAGACCCAAATACTCATATTCAAGCCTTCATGGTTACATGTGAGGTCTTGGGGGTTACATATAAAGATGTTCTTGTTAGACTATTTGTTGAATCTCTCATTGAAACAACATGTTGGTTCCAACATTTGGAAGGTGGATGTATCACTAATTGGAATCCCTAAGAAGAATCCCTCACAGTAATCAACCTAGTCAGTAGAACCTATTGTCTATCTTTATTGTATAAGTATTATCCTATTTTTCCCTTTGGTCTAAATAGTTACACCAGATAATGAATATGGTTAAGAAAGTATTGGTGAAATATTAGAATTTGGGAGTCTAAAAATTTCTTCCAAAGATAGAAGCTTGGTAACATATCTCCAAGTGTTCATATAGTTAAGTTAAATTTAACCTTTTTGAAGATATCATAGCATTTAATAAGGTTTAAAGAACCTTAAATTTTTGAGGGGATCCATCCACATGCTTGAGTAAAAGAGGGCGTTTTTTTTGAAGAGTTTGTGTGTTGTCAAAATAGGTCAACCTCCTTTTAGGGTTCTTTTAAAATATCTTAATACTTTCACAACAATTTCAGCAGGCTAGTATGGTATCCAAAGTTATTGCAAACACCATTTTTGAAGGAGGACATGGAGTTTCTATTGGGTTTTCAACATTCAACTTCAAGCTTTTCAAGTATGGATGTGGGTGTTATGATTGCTTCAATTTCTAAAATTTAAGGATTATTTATGCAAAATGTTCAAGAAATGCATCAACTATGCATATAGATGAGACATCAGAAAATTGTAAAATGGGAGGAAAGGTCATAACTATTCTTGGTTTCATGAAGATTCAAAAGCATTTTTCTTAAGATAAAGAGCAATATGAGACAATAAAATAAATTTGCGGGTTGTGCTGTTTTTTTTTGAGCTATGTTTGGAAGACTAGGAAGATTTTACTTGAGAATAGAAGCTCTATGTTAAAATAATTAAATCACCATTTATCTAGAGTTGTTTCTAAGGTTGATGGAAATGAAATTTCAAAGGAAAGCCTTTGTAAATAGCAAAAATATTGATGGAGGGGCATTCTTGCTATGCTTTCTTGTCACTGTATTAGGAGTGTCATTGAAAATTTGAAGCTAGTGATAGCAAGATGACTGATAGAAGCAGCTTGCACCATGCTAGAAGGGGTTTAAAGATGGGAAATGGGGATACTTCTCACATTTCTTTCACTATTGATAATTTGTTGAAGAAAGGTGAAAATTGAAACATATGAACATCTTATCATAGGATATGCACTACGCTACCACAAGGAAACCTGTGGCATGGCATCTCAATGAGTCCAATCTATGGATAAGTTTGATTTCTTCATGTACAATACAGTCAATAAAAGTGATATGATCTTTGAGGCAAGAAACCCATGCTAAAGATCAAGATTATTGACTCAATTCTTAGGGTAAATGAAAGTGTTAGGTCTCAAAAACATAGGTTTGAACCACAAGAGGTTTCCAAGCTCTAACAATGTTTTTGGCCAACGTACAAGGTCAAATGATAAATTTGAACATTCTTCTCTTTAGGCTCTGCCAGACCTAGGTGGGTGAACCAATGTGAATGAAGCAGATTGAAACTTGTTTTTTTATTCTCTAAGCAATCCACCCACAATGGCAATGGAAGTGAAAAGATGTAGAATTATTTGGTATAAATTGTGTAAGCAATATCAAGGTAAAATCTAATATGTTCAATTAACATATGTAAAAATAAAATAGATGAGACTAAAAGATGAAATGTATGAGACTGGTTCCTTATTGGGTATATGGAGTCCAATGCTAGTATGAGATGAGTGACTTCTATCTCGCATAAATACTAATTGTTTGACATACAAATATAAGTTTATAACTTGTATAAACATGCAAGAATGTGACTACCAAGTTCTTCTTAGTGATCCAAATGATACTTCCTAATTACTATGATTGACTAAAAGAATTTAATCTTTTCCTGAAAGAACCAATTAATCAAACCATATAGATACAACAAATGTGCATTGATAAACTGAGTATATACTTGATGTATCAATTTAAATAACAAGAAAATATCAACCTTGGAGACAACTTAGTAATACTTTCAATTAATCCAACAAATAGTTGACACCAGAAATACACCACAAAATCAGATGACTTCCATTGATTCCTCTAGAGTTTTAAACATGCATCATAGTCTCATGATTGTAAACATCATTGAAAATTATCTACTATATCCTTTCTCCTATTCGCCTATATCTATTTTGTCACTTTCAAATAGATATTTATGTATCAAAATTGTGAAGGGACACACCCCCTCAAAAATGTCTTTTGTTAACAACAATAATTAAAACAAAAAGTTAGGCTCTATTTAGCCACAAATGAACCTTTGAAAAATGGTCCAAGTAATCTTGTCGCTCATGAGTGTCAGCATCTCCCAGTGCATTCTAGATTGATATCTCTATCTTCACCATCCTCTCGTTCAGTTCACAAGCCTCATCCAATGTTGATTCTTTTCTTGTAGACATTTCTAGAATCTCTCATAGCACTGACTCACATTCTTCAATCCATTTGGATTTTTCTTTTACTTTTCCTTCATCTTCAAATAATGTTGGCAATCCCTTCTTTGTGGCATCGATCAGTCCCTGTGTATCCTCTTTCATTTCCTCATGGAGGTCTTTGTGTTTTATCATGATGTAGTTAGCAGTATCAATAACCACATTATTAGGAACATCCCTCTTATTTATTTCTTGGTACTTTTCTTGAATTTTTCCATCAATTCTCTTATGTTCTTGCTTTGCAATATAAATCTTTGAATGTTTTCCCCAAAGCTTGTTCAACAAAGTCATCAAGTTGTCCTACCTTTTTTTGATTACCGGAACAAGTATTTCATATTTACCCTGAGAATCTGAATTTGATTCTTCCCATTGGTCTTTTGTCTGAGAACTCTCACCATGAGTCAACTACTTAGTGGATCATAGTGTGATTCCCTTCATATCTTTCAAGTGATCATTTTCTCTAAGTAATATTTCATTATTCACCTTATACATTTCCTTCTCCTTAATTAACATTTGGATCTGGGCCTTATTCAACTTGGCAACATTGATGCCAATCCATGTCGTAGTCATGGGATCAACTTCTCCAACCTTTAATGTCATAACATGCCCAAAATATTTTTTCAGTGTCAATTACAACAAATTTTTTGTGTGGCAGATACAGGGTCCATGCCATGAGTGATCCTTCATCTGGATTATATTTGGACCCTGCATATACCTCTATTACCCCTTCAGGGCTGGGTTTATGTGTGGCCTTATTATTTTTCAAGAAACTATCAAAAAGTAGAGTAGAGTTCATATCTAATCTTGGGAAAATCATAACACCCACATCTTCCAACAGTTTCCTTCCCTTCTCAGGGGTCATGTCTTCCATTTTTCTCTCCACACTTGACTTTAAATTGTTCAATAATTTCCATTCATTACTCGATGTTATATTTCCAGCTGACTCCCTTATTGATTTTCCTTTTTGTTTGTATAAGAAAGCTTTAAACTTTGGAGATTTCACAAATTCATCATCATCCACAAATTATTTGTACGCCATCTGCCTTGTATCTGCATCTGAACTTTCTTCAACATCCAGTTCTCTAGGAGGACATTTGTAATCTTGAGTTCTTAATCTAGAGATTTTGTCAACTATGCTATGAGGCAAGTTTGTTTGAAAATTTTCGGTTGTAAAATCCTCTGGCCCTTCATTCACTCTCATATTTCTCCTGCTATCAATTCTGCAAAATTCTTCTTCAATTACTCCTCTTCAATTTAGGAATTATCAACACATTGGGTGTTAGTGCCGCTATTAATGTCTTAGCTTTGAGCACCAGTGTAGCAGATTTTTTGAATTTCCCATTGTCACATCAAATGTTTTTATCGGCAAGACAATTCAAAACTCTGGGTGATCATTTTTACTTAGGTTAAGCCAATGTTCATTGAACACCTTGTTGGTCGGGGAGACATCATATCAATCCCATCGATATCACACAATTAATGCTTCTGATCCATACCACATAGATATTGCCAAGTATCACCTCGATGAGATTTTTGATCTCTTCGTATCTTTATCGGCAAGAGAACATATATTGCTGAGATATTTAAAAGTTTCCCCGACATTATAAGTCTCCCTGATGTATATTTCTTTGATCTCAGGTAATTCGACAAGACTCTTGCCAATGTAACTTCCATCAGTGTGACATAGAGAATTAGAAGGACATTTCAAACTTACCGCGACATCATTTGTCTTGCTGATATACTTCCTCATGCTTTGTCGGTGAGATTGGATGGGTATCTTGTTGATGGTATTTCATCGGTAAAACATGTATGCTTGGGTTGACTTATAGATCTCACCCCAATAGTGTTTTTCTTGCCGATGAATTTCATCATCGGCGAGACCATGAGCTATATCTTCCCGATATGTATCCTCCCAGGTGATCTAATCGATATGACAATTTTAATCTCTCACCAATGTGCCTGAAACACTTACATTGGAATCAAATAGCCTATGGATCAAAGAGACCTGCACCTTCTCATGCCAATATGAATTATTTGTTCAAATTTTTTTGCTTAGATGGATTTCAAGATATTAGAGGGTCAAAACTAATGTGATCACTGATAATTATGATATGCAAAGGAAATTATATCAATTTTACACTCAAGACATGGCTTTCTTTGGGGGATATATAAATGTAAATTACTATAAAATTTTGAAAATTTTATAGTTCCAACAGTGGCTTCGTCTGGGGATGAATGATTGTGCTATCATTACAAGAATCCAGATCTCTGGAGGAGAAGGCCAAAATTTTAGGAGTTATGAAAATGGATTTTTGGTGAGGATGGAATGGGAAATGGGTATGGAGAGAGAAAATGGAAATGATCCTATACTACTGTACATGGAAGGAATTTTTGTTTTTTAATGAAAGAATATTAGGATTGTCCATGTACTAGAAATTCCTACTCCTTTTGATTTCCTAAACTACTGTGCATGGAGAAAAAATATTTTAAGAGGTTTTTCAAGAGTTGTCCATGCACTGGCCACTCTTAATCCTCTATTTTCTTCAAGAAAAGAAGTGTTTAAGGTATTTCCCATGTACAAGCAATTTTTTTTCCTCACTAGACATGTTCTGCAAGTAATATGAATATTCTCCTTCTTTGTCGGTGATAACAAAGGGCCCTAACCACAAAGCTTCAAACTTTCCATGCTTTCCCTTCTCCTGACATCTAGCATTCCACATTAATACCAATTCATTCTCCTCAAATTTTCTATCCTTAGCCTTTTTATCAAATAGATATTTCACCTGTGATTGCAATTTCTCATTTTTCTTTTGAGTTGTTCTCCTTATTTCATCAAGTTTTGCAGGTTGTTCCATTCTTTCCTCCATTGGCTCTGGGATGTCTATATCTTCCTGAAGGATAAAATTATAAACTGGTAACAAGTTTTGCATTGGCATCCTGGCTTGTGTTCCATATACTAATTCAAATGGTGACTTTCCAATCACCTTCTTCATAGTGATCCTGTTTTCCCACACCACCATTCTTAGCTTTGAGTCCCATGCCTTCTTATTCCCATCTAACATCCTCCTTATAATTTTTAAAATAATTTTATTACTGGACTCTTCTTGACCATTTTATTTTGGATGGTAAGGGGTCATATAAGAGATGACAATGCCATATGTTCTGCAAAAATATTTAAAATCATCAGACCTAAAACACATCCCATTGTCTATTATTAATCTCACTGAAGTTCCAAATCTGTTTATGATATTCTCCATTAATAAATTTATTACCACCTTACTTTTTGCTTGCTTTGTTGGGATGGCCTCTACCCATTTAGTGAAGTAATTAGTTTCCACCAATATCCACTTATGTACCCCACTTTATTTCTCTTGTATCTCTCGAATAAAATCAATTCCCCATTGACGGAAAGGGGCTTCTACTTGTAAAGGTCTAAGTGGGAGGGCTCCCTGATATTTGATCTTTCTTGAGAACTTTTGGCAAGCTTCACACCTTCTTACATATGAAAAGGAATCATTAAATATCTGAGGCCAATAATAGCCTACTCTGAGAATCTTGTGTGTAGTTGTTTTGGCAGAGTAATGACCTCCACACACTCCTTCATGCATCTCCCTCAAGACATGTCTAGCATGTGATTCATCTAGACACAAAAATAACATTCCATCCCTATTCTTCCAAAACAAATCACCCTTTATGAACACATACTTAGATGCTTGCAGCTTCAAAGGTCTCCTATGGTTATCGTTTAGTCCTTTAGGAAACTTCATGTGTCTGAGGTAATACACAATATTTGTGTACCATGAAGTATGCTTGCTATTGCACTTTCTTCACTCTCTATATTGCAGATTTGATTTGCTTCAATGTTGGTCTCTGCCATCAATTTGGCCAAACCCTATCCCCTTACTAACTTGGTAATATGAATCTCCATATCAAACTCTTGAATTTTATTAATCCATCTGCACCTCTTCCCTATCACCTCTGTCTGTACCAAAATATCTTTCACAGCCGCGTGTGGCACATAGGAAATTACTTTGGATCCAACAAGATATGGTCTAAAAGCCTTTGTTTCTTTGACCAATGAAAAGGCTTGCTTTTCCATAATGTCATACTTCAGCTCTAACCCCTGCAGTGATTTGCTGAAAAAGGATATGGGTTGCTCATGACCCTCATCATTCTTTTGTAACATGATAACTGCTATAGTATGAAATGAAGCAAATGAAAATATTTGAAAAGGTTTGGAAAAGTTGGGAGATTTTAGGATAGGGGCTTCCTTGATGGCTCTTTTGATAGATATAAAATCTTCCAAGGCTTTTGTTGTCCAGTCCATCTTTTCCCCTTTTTTTAGCATTCTAGATATGGGTTTAACAATCTTAGCAAAGTTGGGCACAAATCTCCTAACAAAATTAATCTGTCCAAAAAATGATTGAATGTCCTTGACAGTCTTAGGAATGGGGATTTTATCTATGGCTTCTACCCTTTTAGGGTCTATTCTAATTCCTTCTTTTGACACAATATGCCCTAAAATTTTACCCTTTGTAATAACAAAGTGACATTTTTTAGGATTTAGACTAATACCATATTCCAAATCCTTGATGAATATCTTCTCCAAGTATTCCACATGATCTTCATCCTTTTTTGAATAAGTAGTAAAGTCATCTTGATACAATACCATTATAGCATTGATCAAATCTACAAATACCACATCCATGGCCCTTTGGAAGGTGGCCCCTACATTTGTGAGATTGAATGGAATCCTCACATAAACATATGTCCCCCATGGGGTAGTAAAAGTTGTCTTGTACTGCTCAGATTCCTTAACTTTAACTTGATTGAAGCCAAAAAATCCATCCATCATTGACAATAGCTCACATTCTATCACTTTATGTAATATAGCTTCCATATTAGGGAGAGGGTAATTATCTTTGAGGGAAGCAATGTTTAAATTCTTGAAGTCCACACACAGTCTAATATCCCCATTTTTCTTTCCTACTAGGACCAAGTTTGAGAACTATGTTGAATGGCTAATGGGCTTGATAATGCCCCCATCTCTAAGTTTCGCCAGTTCCTCCTGCATTTTTGGTTCCAGAGTTGGGTTGATGGGTCTCTGCTTTTGTCTGAATGGTTTTGCGTCTGGTTTCAGTGGGATCTCATGTTGAAACAAATCCTCCCTATACACCTTGAGATCCTCATAGGACCATGCAAATACATGCTTGTACTTTCTCAACAACACAATCAACATTCTTCTTATTGTTGGACTTATTTTCTTTCCAATATATACCTTTTTTGGTGTTAACTCCATTCCAAGATTGATTTCTTTAATATCCTCCCTTTTGGCTAGTGTTTGCTTCATGAGGGATCGATCATTTCCATCATATACTCTTTCCAATGACACAAGCCCTTTGGGAAGCTTGTTAGTTTTAAGCTGTAAGACCTCTTTCCCAAATACAGTTTGTTTTCCATTTACTTCCACCACAAAAGCATTGAAGTCAATTTCATGGGCCTCATATTGATCTATAAAATGAAGAAACTTCAGGAGGTTAGTATCATCATTGAAAACTTTCCAACTGTATATATTTTCAGGGATAGCAGGTCTTGTTTTAAATTCCACTTCTAATACTCTAGCTAGTGTAACATCATCTCTTCTCAGGGCTACATTAGCTAAAATATCTGCCATTATGTTTTTTGACCTGTCTATCCACTCAATAGAGAAAGCATCAAATAATTCAATTATATCCCATACTACATTCCTATATTGCATCAATCTTTTGTGTTTTGCGGCATATTTTGACTTGACTTGTGAAACAACGAGCTCATAATCTCCTAAAAAAATTAGCAATTTAATCTTATGTTTAACAACCATATTTAAGCCAATTAGCAAGGCTTCATACTCTGTTGTATTGTTTGTACATTCAAATGTTAGCAGAAATGAATATTTGAATGTAGTTCCTTTAGGTGAAATAAAGACTATCCCTGCTCCATTTCCCTCTTGGCTACATGCTCCATCAAAGTACATCTTCCACACACCATCCTGATTCTTGGAAACATGTTTTTCAATTGGATTAGTATTGACTAGTTCAGGCTGAGAAAGTTCTACCCTAAAACTCCCCAAATCTACATCACAAAAGCAATTTAATTGATCTTGAGCCACATGGTCCACAATTTGATTCATCATTGGTTCTCTATACAAATTGACTTCTTCACCATTTATGGGTATGGTGGCATAAGATAGATCAAACTACACATTCCCTCCAACTGTTGCAGTCCACTACCTTGAAAAGAGCATTCCAAAGTGAGGAGGTGTATCGATCACAGTTATATCAATGTTATATACTGCTTGTGGATAAGTAGCCAACTTCACTTCAACATATTTCATTATTCCCACCACTAGGATAGGTTTGTTGTCCATGGCATAACATTTTCCACCATTGGTATCCACCCACATGCCAAGTTGTTTCATAACACCTACTGGCATGATGTTGATTGCGGCACCAGAATCTATCATATAGTTCCTCACTAGTTTGTTATTTATAAGCAATGTAGTAAATAATGGATCAACTTGTGGAGGATTTATTAGGGTATCCCCTAGACATACCTTAGGGATATTCACCTTTTCTTGCCTATTGTTGACCTTATTTGTCCCTCTATTTTTAGTACTTGTGTTTTTATCACTCCCACTAGATATCAACTGAATTGCACTATCCCTATATTCCTTAATTTTTATCATTTCAAGTAATGGGACAAACATTTTCACCTAGGATAAAGCTTGTGTAAAATCAAAGGAGGTACCTTCTGATTTGATCTTCTTCTTCTGCTCCAATGACTCTCCTTTGCCTTCCTCTTTTTTTCTTTTATTTGTATCATTAGAATTTTGTTTATTCTTATGCAATTCTTTGCTCTCCTCCTTTTGAACATGCTTCTGCACATTTTTGTCAGGCTACTTACTTTCTATTTTCTTTGATGCCTCTTGTGTTTTGTCTTTCATAAATATCCCTGTTGGAACACCCTCCTTTTCATTTACTGTTTTGTTTCTCAACCAATATTTTCTTTTGGCTTGTTCTACTGCAGCAATAGTCAATTTCCTAATTTCTTCCTTAGTTGGTCTCCTTATATTGTATTTTCCTCATTGATATGGTGCATTAGGAGGGCATTGTTCATCGTTGCTTTCTTCATGATCAAAAAAGACTTGTTGTTTTTCCATGTGAATGTTGTATTTTTGGTGATCACCATCATACTCATAATCTTCCTCTTTTGAAGATGAATATCTCTCCTCAACATGGTGAAGGGTGTTGGAAGTTAAATATATCGTATGATCTTCTCCATCATTATCTACTAGTAGTTCCTCTTCTTTCATCTTTTGAGCTATAATATAGTGATCAGGGGAATGTGGCGCATCACAAATTTCACACCAAGGGCTATTGTTGACCATATACGCTCCTTTCTTCTTTAAAGGGTTAGGAGTCTCTTTGCTCCTAGGTCTATCTATCACAGGTTTTCCATCCTTCCAATTTGTATTGTAAGGCATGTCATATAACCTCAGCCTCTCATTTTTGTATGCATTTTCTTGTCTATACTGAGGATTGTTGATTTGTTGAGGAACCCTAGGATTATCTCTTTTAGCAATCATTCCTGCAGCCTTCCTATTTTTTTCAATAGTCAAAGCTATTTTTTGAGCTTTAGTTAAACTTTTGGGGAACCTATTCCTAAGCTCATATCCTATCTTTGGGTCAAATTCCTTCAAATAAACACTTAATGTTGCAGGGTCCGCCAACTTTGATCCAGGTGGTATCTTATTTTGCAATTTTTTGAACCTTCAGTTGAAGTCATAAATTGACTCATTTTGATTCTTTTGGATAGTCACTAATTCATGGAAGGAAAAGTTTGGTGCACATTGGTTCCCATATTGTTCAAGGAATTGATCATGAAATTCTTGAATGGAGTCAATAGAAGCTGTTGGTAAACTGTTAAACCAATCTCTAGCTTCTTCAGTTAATGACATAATGAATAGCCTCATCTAAATATCCTCATACTGCATTTCTAGATCTTGAATAAAAGTATTAAAACTTCTTAAATGTTCTTTAGAAGTGACTGCACTACTTCCTATAAATTTTGGGATGAGGCTTCTCCAATTGCTATCCATAGGGTAAGGATATAGTTGAAATCCTGTTAAGTCAAATTGTTTGATCATGGTTGTATACTACTGAGGGGGTGGGTTATGGGGATGTTGATATTGGTATAATGGATTTTTGTATTGTGCATAAGGAGGTGGCATATATTGTGGGCCATAAGGTGGTTGAGTATTCAAATGATGTGATGCATTTTTTGGTGGGGTATTTGGTTTCATGTATTGGTTCCCCATCTGATATTGTTGTGTTTTTTGTGGATTTGAAGGTCCTTCATTGTTATTCCCTTGTTTGTGTGGTGGTGCATATTTAGAGAGGTTAACCGTCTGAGCATTAATCTGTGCCTTTTGCAATTTTAAATCTTGGAGCTCTCTTATTGTTTGGAGCCATCTCTGTTCACATTCCACTTTTTCTCTTTCTACTTCTTTCCTTTCATATTCCAAGTGTGCATCTAGTTCTTCTTGAGTCATGAATTCATAGCTTTCTTCAGGGGCTACGTTATTAACGAGATCATTTTGATTTCCTTCCATTCTATGATCATATTCCTATTGTATCCTATCCTTTTCAACGTCCATCCTTGCCTTAAATTCTTCATCTTTCTGAGGATCTAGTTGATAAAAAGGACTCCTTTTCTCTTTAGGAGTATGAGGTTCTCCGACTGAACTATTTGTTAATGCATCATAATGATTATATGTCTCATAGTGTGGTTTTGATGTCTTTTCCTTATTTTTCAAGCACATGTCATCAGACACCTTCTTACCTTTATCATTCTTATGTGTTTATTTTCTTTTGTCACTTGGACCTTCTTTGTAACGAGATATTCTACCATGCATATTGTGAATTATTGTGATGTTCTGATGGATATTGTGCTTTATTAGAGTCGCCACTCACTTTCTTAAAAGTAAGAAAATGTTATAACCTCTTATTCCCAGTGGAGTTTGTATAAGATTTTTGACTCTATGACAAAGGCCCTGACTCTGAGTTGAATCTCTAGTAGAGTCGCCAAACTGTTAGGTCTCAAAAATGCAGGTTTGAACCACGAGAGGTTTCCAAGCTCTCACAACGTTTTTGGCCAACGTACAAGGTCAAATGATAAATTTGAACCTTCTTCTCTTTAGTCTCTACCAGACCTAGGTGGGTGAACCAATGTGAATGAAGCAGTTTTAAACTTGTTTGTTTATTCCCTAAGCAATCTACCCATAATGGAAATTTGGAAGTGGAAAGATGCAGAATTATTTGGTATAAACTATGTAACAAATATCAAGGTAAAATCTAATATGTTTAGTTAACAGATGTAAAAAATAAAATAGATGAGACTAAAAGATGAAATCTATGAGACCAGTTCCTTATTGGGTATATGGAGTCCAATGACGGTTTGAGATGAGTGACTTCTATCTCGCATAAGTACTAATTGTTTGGCATACAACTATAAGTTTATAACTTGTATAAACATGCAAGAATGTGACAACCAAGTTCTTCTTAGTGATCCAAATGATACTTCTTAATTACTATGATTAACTAAAAGGATTTAATCTTTTCCCAAAAGAACCAATTAATCAAACCATACAGATATAACAAATGTGCACTAATAAACTGAGTATATACTTGATATATCAATTTAAATAACAAGAAAATATCAACCTTAGAGACAACTTAGTAATACTTTCAATTAATCCAACAAATAATTGATGCCAGAAATACACCTCAAAATCAGATGACTTCCATTAATTCCTCCAGAGTTTTAAACATGCATCATAGTCTCATGATTTTAAACATCATTGAAAATTATCTATTGTATCCTTTCTCCTATTTGCCTATATTTTTTTTGTCACTTTCAAATAGATATTTATATATCAAAATTGTGAAGGGACACACCCCTTCATAAATGTCTTTTGTTAACAATAGTAATTAAAACAAAAATTTAGGCTCTATTTAGCCACAAATGAACCTTTGAAAAATGGTCCAAGTAATCCTATCACTCATGAGTGTCAACATCTCCCAGTGCATTCCAGATTGATATCTCCATCGTCACCATCCTCTCGTTCAATTTACAAGCCTCGTCCAATGTTAAGTCTTTTCTTGTAGTTGTTTCCAGAATCTCTCATAGCACTGACTCACATTCTTCAATCCATTTGGATTTTTCTTTTACTTTTCCTTCATCTTCAAATAATTTTGGCAATCCCTTCTTTGTGGCATCGATCAGTTCCTGTGCATCCTCTTTCATTTCCTCATGGATGTCTTTGTGTTTTATCATGATGTGGTTAGCAGTATCAATAACCACATTATCAGGAACATCCCTCTTATTTATTTCTTGGTACTTTTCTTGAATTCTACCATCAATTCTCTTATGTTCTTGCCTTGCAATATAAATC
Source organism: Sequoia sempervirens (assembly GCA_007258455.2). Taxonomy (NCBI): domain Eukaryota; kingdom Viridiplantae; phylum Streptophyta; class Pinopsida; order Cupressales; family Cupressaceae; genus Sequoia; species Sequoia sempervirens. Next base: position 73,290,793 of record VDFB02086081.1, on the reverse strand, counting down.
TTTGAATGTGTTCCCTAAAGCTTGTTCAATAAAGTCATCAAGTTGTCCTGCCTTTTTCTAATTACCGAAGAAAGTGTTTCATATTTACCCTAAGAATATGCATTTGATTCTTCCCATTGGTCTTTTGTCTGAGAACTCTCACCATGAGTCAACTACTTAGTGGATCCTAGTGTGATTCCCATCATATCTTTCAAGTGATAATTTTCTCTGAGTAATCTTTCATTATTCGCCTTATACATTTCCTTCTCCTTAATTAACATTTGGATCTGGGCCTTATTTGTTGCTGTAATTAATTATTTACTTACACTTTCATAAGTTTACTTAGGCATTATTTTAATTCCTAAGTTGCATTTAGTTATCCTTATCTAGTTGAGTTATCTTAATGCTCAAGTTAGGTTTAGGGTTATACATACATTGCTTTTATAAAGAAAATTATCTCTTGTAATTAAGAATTCCTGAATAACATCAATTTGCACATCTTCATGCAAAGCTCTTGCTTTTTTCTGATTTTCTCTTATGTGGAAGGTTTTTCTAGTTTGCATGTCTGATCTTGGTTTCTAACATGGTATTAGAGCCTTGATATGCAGCCCCTTCTTAGTTTTTTGGAGAAAATCATTGCAGAGCACGTTCAGGATTCCTTGAGGGTTTCATGTCTTGAGTTCATCTATGCAGTGTTTTGGATCAGATCAGGCATCTCCATTGGATTCAGAGCACTGGAAAAAGTTAGGATTGGCTTTTATTTTACTGATTTTGGTCATCATTTTCCAGATCTATGAGGGTTTTAAGCTCAGTGATTTTTTTGAGGATTTGGGGGTAGCTTATTTTTTAGGGCACTTTGGGCTCAAACGGAAGTCACCATCGCGTTCGCAGTGGCAAAAAACCATAAGAACGCCTTTCATTTTGTTGATTTCAAAGAAAGTTGATTATGAGGCAAAAAAAAGTTGTCAGGGAGGCCGTACGGCCTCCCCAGCACACTCCCCGGGGCACGAAAATTGAAAAAAAAAACGTGGTTTTTTGGGTTTCATGTCGGCACCTCCAGTTCTGAAGAATTGTGCCACCTGGAAGCCTCCAACCTGCCACCACCGCCGCCCTTCTTTTCCAGTTTGCTTCAGCCCCCGCGGGCTCCTTCAATCTCTGCCCCGGTCACGTGGAGGACCAGATGCCCTCTGCCATCCCCTGAGGGCTTCAACATCTGAGGCCCGTGGTCACATGGGGGACCGGGTGGTATGCGCCCAACACTCGGCCGGCCTCCCAACACCCATCGTGGTCACATCGATGACCAAAGGCTCCACCCCAGCCCCCAGCTCACCAGCCCCTGGTCGTGCACAGGACTAAGGGCCCAATTTTTTTAGCCCCCTGGGCTACCTATAGGCCAAATTGGCCTTCTTGGAGCAACTTTCACTAAATCGGGCGTAACTTTTGCATACGATCTTTGTTTTTTGCAAATAAGATACCGTTGGAAAGCTGATTCTAACATTGATCCAGTGGTGGAGGTAGTTTTTTCTAATTTTTCTCCAAATTTTTTTTACAAGTCTTTGAACTTAGATTAAGTTTTTTTGCTTCAAAGGGCACATCTTTTGACTCAATTACCCTTTTTCCACGATTCTCATGGAATTGGAACACCTCTTCAGTATCCCCAACTTTCTCACTAATCTCATATGGCACTAAGGGTTCCTATTCCAGTAATTTTTTCTTTTTCACTTTTGGTTGCTTAGGAGATGAATTTGATGGGACATGTTGTATTGAAACCTCATCTTGGGGTTCTGATATTACAATAGTGCTTGGCCTCTTGGTAGATAGCTTCGTAGATTTCTACAATTCCTTCTATGCTCTGTCATTCAATTTATCAAACCTATCAATCAGGAGATTGATCCTCTTGAAGGAATCTGCTTCCTCTATGTAAAACCCTAGGAAATTATTATCCATCTTTCTTCTCTCTTCCAATTTTAATAGTATGCCCATTTTCTTCTTCTTAGGTATACATCCTGGGGAGTGAGACAATTCCTTATCACATACTCCTCATAGTCCACTTTATGGGTGATCCCACTCTTTGTAAGGATTGTTTTTCTAACAAAATTCATGTGAACCTTAGGGTCAAAGACCCTATCCTTCCCATATTTTAAGGGATATCTTGTTTTTAGAAACTTTTGCAATTCCTCAAGAGTGTTTGATCTAATGGACAAATCCCCACATACTGTCAAGTTAGGAAAAAAGGTACGTTTCTTTTGTCTGTGTATAACTTCCTTCTCCATCCAAATCATCTACCACATGAATTTTAGGAAAGATAACTAGAGACCTAAACAAATTTAGGAAAGATATGTGGGGATTAGGGACATCCATAAACTCTAATCATAGTGACATTGGGTAAGAAAACCAATCTCCAAAATTGTGAGTATGCCCCTATTCTGGTTTAAGTGCCAAAGGTCTTAACAATTGTATGATTGGTGTATGTAATATTGGATTCCCATGGCCAAGGACTACCATAATTCAAAGTATAAATTCCTCGTAGAAAATCACAAAATCACTCTTTCTACACCTACTATCCCATATGTAGCACCAATTTTGCATGGGTAGTTGATTATCCTACTCATCTACCATATCCAAACACATTCTTTGAGTCCATATGGTTTTATTTTGATATAAAATCAAATGGAACAACAAGGAGTAACATTTAAAAGTGATAGGGGCTCTATCCGCTTTTACTTGCATGAATCCATCATGTAATGATTTCTCAATAAATGAAGCAAAGTCATACTCGACACTAGTTTCATGGTTTTGAATTCTCATTGCCAACATCATAAAGCTAATTGGCATATTTTCTTTAGCATCTATCCACATAATTTGACATAAAGCAAAGTATTTTCTTTTAAAATACACCTGGAAATCATTAACAACAAATGGCTCAACACAAGAGGAGGAGATAGGTACTCTTTTGTTGCTTTCTCCTCTCTTCATATGCATGGGAAATTCATCACTCCTATAAGTTTTTCTCAAACTATTATACTCTTCTTCACTCCTTTTAAGGTTGACTTTGCTAAGGGCCTATTTGTTTAGATTGAAGCACTTCACAATGGTAGTTTTTGTAAGTGTTACTAGTGGTGAACCATCCATCATTCTTACTATCTTTGTAGTTGGGTGGTAGTTTCGTGTCAATACTCTAATGAATTTGACATCTATGAAAACATTGGAGACAATCAATATGGCCAAATCTAGAGTCCAAGGGTTTGATATTGGAATATTGTCATCCCTTTTCTCATAGAAGTACCAAAACAAATCCCACCCTAAAACAAGAATGAATGCATCCTGACACCCCTAAGCTATGTCCCTAAAGACCTTCTTAAATCCTTTATCTGTTGACTCAGGTAGAATATCTAGTATAGACTATTGCAAAGACCTCTTCTTAGGTTCTTCCTTCTTAATTTCACCTTTTCTAGGTAACATGATTTAAAATTCTCTACTCCTACTTGAATTGTTTACACTTTCAAACTACAAATTTCAACTCAATGGATGTAAAATATACTTACCCGGTGGCGCAATAGTTGCAGAGCCTTCTTCTTCCGCACTCCTTAGCTCCTGGCACGATGAAAATTCTCTACAAATGATTGCTACATTGAGTGTTGAGCTCTAAGTTTATTTGCCTCTGGGTTTAGTCATTTCTACATTTATGTTGGCCTTGTGTAAAATATTTCATAATCGGCTCATATTTCCATTTTGAATATCCACCATCAATCTTAGAGAATCAAATGGTTCGTGATAGTGGTTATAATTACTGCCATAGTAGATATAAATTCCCTCGCCAACTTGTACTGCAATACCGCTGCTAGTCCTTTTGATTTGTGTGATATGGCATTGTTATATTATATGCTTATTATAACCACCTCGCTATACCTGTGGCCTCATGCATAACACTTTACTTTTATTGCAGTGTTGCGGTTAAGTTAATCTTTCACCACATATCACATATATGACTAAGGTTCCTTCATTGTGGGACATCAGGGAACTTACCACTATGCCACAAGCTCTTTTAAGTCCCGAATATTCCCATCGAGAGGTTGTGGTTTGAAATAATTCATTTCCATAATGCACAACCTTCTCATGATATAATTTGTACATTGCGAGGTAGCGGTTTATGTAATATGACACCACTATACAGCTGATAGTCCAAGTAACTAATTGATTATTCTCGTGGGATTGCGGTAAATGGGTTTTGTATATGTTTAGCATCTAAACTATTGTAGTTAACCATATATGGTGGATTTTTCAAATCTTTGAAATTGTATAAGGCTTTTCAGTTTCAATCAGACCTAAAATTTCATTCAAAAGGTGAGTTTGTTTATGGATTTTGTAATTTTGCAAGGTTAAGGCTTCAATATTGAATTCACAAAGTCTATCAGGGTGGTGTAGTCATGTAAAATTTTGGGGTTCTAACAGTGGCTCTTGTTGGGGATGAATGATCATTAATTCATTGCAAGAATCTAGAAGTATTCTCTAGGATGAAGACCATGGGTGGGAGATGGAAAAAAGGAAAAAGAAAAAATCCTAAACTACTGTGCATGGAAATAATTTAAGGAATTTTTTTTTTAAGAATTATCCATGCATTGGCAATTCCTGTTCTTCACCAATCATATTTTGTAAGTAGTATGAATCCTCACCACACTTGCCAGTGATGACAAATGGGCCCAACCATAGTGCCTCAAACTTCCCATGCTTCCCTTTATCTTGATTTCTAGCATTTTCCACATGAGAACCATATCATCAACCTTGAACTTTTTTTCTTTCGCTTTTCTGTCAAATAGATGCTTCATTTGTAATTGCATCTTGTCATTTTGCTCCTACGCTTGGGACCTGATTTCATTTAGTTTTTCCAATTGTTCCATTTTCTCTTCCATTGGTCCAGGGATATCCATATCTTCTTGTAAGATGAACTTGTAGAATGGTAAGAGGTTATGCATTGGGAGTCTAGCTTGGGCTCCATACACTAATTCAAAAGGATATTTTTCAGTGGCCTTTCTTACAATAATTGTACTTTCCCATAATGCAAGTATCAACTTGGAATCCCATGCCTTCTTTTTACTATCTAACATCCTTTTGATAATTTTTATGATGCTCTTGTTGCTAGATTATGCCTATTCATTTGCTTGAGGATGATATGGTGAGGTAAATGAAATCACTATACCATGTGATTCACAAAACTTCTTGAATTCATTTGACCTGAAGCACATGCCATTGTCTATGATCAATCTAACGGGAACTCTGAATCTAGTAATGATGTTTTCTAGTATGAAATTTACCACAACTTTTCTAGTGGGTTTTTTTGTCGATACTACCTCTATCCATTTTGTGAAGTAATTAGTGGCCACTAGGATCCATCTATGCCTGCCACTAGATTTATCTATGATTTCCCCTATAAAATCAATTGCCCATTGATGGAAAGAGGCTTCAACCTACATAGGTCTTAATGGAAAAGCTCCATGATAATACATTTTTCCTTAGAACTTTTGACATGCTTCACATTTTCTTACATATATGTGGGCATCATTGAAAACTTTGGGCCAATAGTATCCCACCCTTAATATCTTGTGTGCAGTGGTTTTTGCTGAGAAATGTCTTCCACATACTCGTTTATGTATTTATTTTAATGTGTACTCAACTTGTGTTTCATCAAGACATAGCAAAATGATACCATCCTTATTTTTCCAATACAAGTCTCCATTTATAAACACATATTTTAATGCTTGGAGCCTTAAAGTTCTTTTCTGATTGTTACTCAATTTTTCAAGACACTTCATATATTTGAGATAGTATGCTATATTAGTGTACCATGGTGTATGTTCAATACTTGAAACTATTTTTTCTTCCTCTCCCACACTGTAGACTTGTGCAACTTCCAAATTGGATTCAACCATTAACTTGGCTAATCCTTGTCCTCTTACTAATTTTGTGATTTTGATATCAATAATGAATTCTTGAATTCAGTTTATCCACCTACACCTCCTTCCTATGGCCTCAATTTGTATAAACACATCTTTAACTGTAACATTTGACACATATGCTGTCACTTGTGCTCCCACTAGGTAAGGTCTAAATTCTTTAACTGCGTTTACGAGAACATAAGTTTTTTTTTTAGTGATATCGTATTTCAATTCTGCCCCTTCGAGTGATTTGCTAAAGAATGATATGGGTTGTTCATATCCTTCTTCATTATTTTGTAATATTACAACTACAATTGTATGGAAGGATGCAAAAGAAAAGATTTGAAATGGTATATCAAATTCTGTAGATTTCAATACAGGGGCTTCTTTAATTGCTCCCTTAATTGATATAAAGGAATCAATAGCTTCAACTTTCTAGTCAACATTAGAGCCCTTTTTTAACATTTTTTAGATGGGATTTACAATTTCAACAAAGTTTGAAATGAATCTCTTGAAAAATTTTATTTTCCCAAAGAAAGACTAAATAGCCTTCACTATTTTTGGGATGGGGATTTTATCAATGGCTTCTCCTCATTCAGGATCAATTGTAATTCCATCCTTTAAGATTGTATGCCCCAAAAACTTACCTTCTGTCATAGCAAAGTGACATTTCTTTGGATTCAAGGATATGCCATATTCTAATGCTTTGATAAATATTTTTTCTAGGTGCATATAGTGGTCTTCTGTCCTTTTTGAATAGGCAATTAGGTCATCCTGATAGACAACCATTATGGTATTAATAAAATAAGAAAAGGCTACATCCATGTCCCTCTAGAATGTAGCACCAACATTTGTGAGGCCAAAGGGCATTCTCATGTACACATATGTCCCCCAAGGTGTGGTGAAAGCAGTTTTGTACTATTCTGATTCTTTGAATTTAACTTGGTTGTAGCCAAGAAAATCCACCCATCATAGACAACAATTCACAACCCGTTACCTTTTGTAGCATGGCTTCCATTTTCAAGAGAGGATAATTGTCTTTGAGTGATGAAAGATTTAGGTTGCACAAATCCACACATAATCTTATGTCCCCATTTTTCTTTCTTACCGATACCAAATTTGAGACCCAAGAAGAATGCCTAATGGGTTTGATAATTCCACCATCTCTATGCTTCATCAGTTCTCCTTGCATCTTGTGTTCCAAATTAGGGTTTATGGGCCTTTTCTTTTGCCTAAAAGGCTTGGCATCTGGTTTTAGTGGGATTTCATATTAGAATAGAACTTCTATATAAGCCTTTAGGTCATATTCTAACCAAGAAAACACATGTTTATACTTCTTGAGCAAGGCTATAATAATTTCTTTGACCTTGCGGCTAATACTTTTTCCAATATATACCCTTTTAGGTGCCATTTTAGTCCCAAGATTGATCTCCTCAATATCTTCTTGCTTCATCGATGTTTTCTTCAGAAGGGATCTGTCATTACCATCAAATACTCTTTCTAGAGCCACCAAACCCTTTGATATTTTATTCATCCTAAGTTGCACTACTTCTTTCCCAAAGATAGTTTCTTTACCATCTACCACCTCAACAAATGCATTAAAATCTATTTCTTGAGATTCATATTGATCTATATAGTGGAGAAACTTAATCAAATCCTCATCATCATTGAATACTTTCCAATTGTAAATATTATCAAGGACTGCAGATCTAGTTTTGAATTCTACCTCTACTATACCTGCCAAGGTAATATCATCCCTTTTCAGGGCTACATTTTCCAAGAAGTATTCCATTATTTTTTTAGATCTCTCTACCCAATCTATAGAGAATGCATCAAAAAGTTATATGGCATCCCAAACAACATGTTTGTATTGCTCGAGTCTTTTATTTTTTGATGAATAATTTTCTCTGACTTGTGAGACAAATAATTCTAGGTCTCCATGTACTACTAGCAATTTTATTCCATTCCTTGTGGCAATGTTTAGGCCTAACAACAATGCCTCATATTCAACTATGTTGTTGGTGCATTCAAATATTAGTAAAAATGAATATTTGAATGTTTTACCTGTTGGTGAGCTAAACACTATTCCTGGTCCATTTCCACCCTTGCTACAAGAACCGCTAAAATACATTTTCCAAATGCCCTGCTCATTCTAATGGGTTGTAGTGCCAATTGGGTCACTGTTCTGCAACTCTGGTTGTGAATTTTCAACTTTGAAGCTTCCAAGATCTACATCACAAAAACAATTCATCTGATTTTGGTCAAGATGTTCTATGAAATGTTCAAATATTTGTTCTCTGTACAACTTAACTTCTCTTCCATTAACTAGTATTGTTGCATATGACAAGTCTGGTTAGACATTTCCCCTAACTACAATAGTCTATTGCCTAGATAATAACATGCCATAATAGGAAAGAGTATCTACTACAGTGATATCCATTGTGTAAGTGGCCTCAGGGTAGGAAGCTAATTTCAATTCTACATTCCATATGACTCCAACTATAGGGAAAAATATTTTGTCCATTGCATAGCATTTCCCATACATAGTATCCACCCACAAGTCCAATTCCTTCATGACCGCCATAGGAATCATATTTATTGCTGCTCTTGATTCAATCATGCAATTTCTCACTAGTTTATTATTGATCTATAATGTAGTGTAAAATGGATCTACTTGAGAAGGATTCAATTTCAAGGTGCCACCAAGATACACCTCAGGTGTCTTTATGATTTCTTATCCAACATTATTTACCTTGGTATATTTGAGATTAGTTTGAGGGCACTATCTCTATATTCATCCACTTTCATCATTTCTAGCAATGTGACTGACATCTTGATCTGAGATAATGCTTGTGCCATGTCAAATGAGGGGGTAGTCACCAATTTTTTTGCTTTTTCTTTCTTAGTGCATCTTTTCTCCTTGGTTTACTACTTAGTACTATCCCTTATTTTATCTGGATCAATTTGTATTTCCCCTTTGGTACATTTTTCTGAGTTCTTTCTTTTTCACCTTTCTTTTGGTTATCTAGAGTGTCCTTTCTTATGCTTTTGTTGGTCTTTTATGAATAAGCTCCTCCGTGTTCCTTGATTTGGATTTATAATTCTATTTCTTAAGTTATAATTACTTTTAGCTTGTGCCACAACAACCATTGTAAGAGATCACGTCTCTTCTTCAATTGATTTCCTTAATAGGACTTGGTTTGGTTGATGTCTGGCAGCACTAAACTAATATCCTTCACTGTCATTTTCCTGATCTAAAAATATTTCTCGTTGACCCATGTGAACATTATATTTTTGATTGTTCACATCATACTCAAATCCATATTCTTTTGAGGATGAATATTCCTTTTAAAATTTATAAGGTATAGATGACATCATGTTTACCATGTGGTCCACTTGTTCTTGCTCATATTGCACCTCATCTCCTTGAACTGATTGAACAACTATGCAATATTTAGGAGCACGGGGTAAATTACACGGTACACACCATGGAGTATTTTCCACTACGTTGGTTTGATTCTTCCCTAATGGATTTGGAGTTTCTTTACCACTATTTTTCCTTTGATCATTTATTATTGTCCTTCCATACTTCCAATTTGTCTTATAGGGCATATCATGTAACCTCAACCTTTCATTTTTGTAGTGGTTAGCTTGCTTGGCTTGATGGTTATTTGGATTATGTGGAATGCTAACATCATCCCTCCTACCAATCTTCCCTATAGTCTTTTCTATTATTTTCAATGTTCAAAGCAACTTTATGAGCCTCAACAAGGGTAAGGGGATTTCTATTTCTGAGTTCATACCCAGTCTTAGGGTCAAAAGCATTTAGGTAAAATACTAGGCACATAGCATCTAGTGGCTTCAACTCAGGTGAGGTTTTTTTGTATACTTTTGTGAATCTCATGTTGAAATCAGCCATTGGTTCATTGTAGTCCTTTCAGATGTTGGTTATTTCTTGCAAGGAAAAATTTGTGTCATAATGATTTCCATATTGTTCCTTAAATTGGTCCTTAAAATATGCCCAAGAACTAATTGAAGCATCGGGTAAATTCTTATACCAATCCCTTGCATCTTCAATCATGGATTGCATAAATAACTTCATGAGGACATCTTCATAATGTACATCAAAGTTATCCATGACTGTTTCAAAATTTCTTAGATTTTCTTTTGCTGAAATAACACGATTCCCATAAAATTTTGTGATTGCATTTCTTAGATAGTTACTAATTGAATCTGGATATATTTGAAATCTAGATAAGTTTAGTTTCCTTTATCTATCTATATTCAGGGGTCCTCTTAAAAAAAAGTTTTGGTTAGGTTGTTGGTTATGATACTGAGGGTCTTGTTGGTACTAATGGTGAGGCACATTTTGTTGTACATTTTGGTGAAAGTACACACTACCCTGTACATTTTTGTTGAGGTATGTTATGTTGATGAGGTGTCACATACTTCTGACCAGGAGGTGGGTAGGTATTAGTCATGGGTTGGGAGGTTGTAGGAACATTTTTTGTTCTTGGGATTTGTGATGGAATATTTTTTTATACGTAATTGGTGTTGTTTGGATTTCCTACTACATTGTGAGATGCCTTCAAAATTTTAGGACCACTTGTGTTCTAGTGTGACCCCTATGAATTAGTTGTGTTTGCATACCCATCCTACTTATGTGGAGGTATATACTTTGAGCTACTTGTCATATGTTGAGAATTCATTTTCTATAATTCTTGTTTCATCTACTCCTCTTTCAATGGTTTGGCTATCCCAAGCTCTTCCTATAGTTTTTGTATGCTTTGTTATACTTTTTAAGCAGTACGCTTTTCTTTGGATGGAATAACATGAGTTTTTTAGGGTATAACCTATCTTGTGAACTCATGTTTAGGATTTTCACCATACTACTAAGCCATTCTATCCTCATAATCCCTTTGTGCTTCCACCTGTCTGGCTTCTTCATTTATATGAGCATAGAATTCACTCATGTTTTGGGGGTCAGTTTTGAAATGGTGAACATTACTCAAGTTGTTTTGTTCAGGTTGGGTATTAAAGTCCCCTGGTCTAATGTAAAGGCCTATTGTATATTGTGAAAGGCTGCTCCAATGTATTTTCTTGATCATCATGGGTTTTTTTTTTTGTGACCTCAAGTGGATTTGATGTCGCTTCAACCTTATTAGTAGTGGCCTTTGAGAATGGGGGGGATTGCTTACCGTTCCATTTTCTATTGTATTTCTTTGGACTTCCCTCATGCAAGGACCTTCTACCATCCATCCCAGGTGAGACTATGATACTTTGATGCCTAAAATCTAATCTTTTTGATCTGATATTTAATTTATCACTCATACACAATGTGTCAAAGATTTTTGTCTAGAGTTGCCACCTCTCTTAGAGAGGAATGATATATCTTCTAGATTTTGTTCACCAATAGAGTTATAATCCTTAATTTCTGACTCTATTAGAATGCTCCTCCACTAGATTTCTTAGGTTTCCCAGTAGATTCGCCAATCTATTGGTTCCCAAAATTGAAAATTGCAAACCCTAAGAGTATGTTAGGCTCTATGGTTAGGTTAACAATGTTTTGGCCAACGAACAAAATTAACCAATATGGTTAGAATTCCTCGCACTTCAAGTTTTTCTAGACCTAGGTGGGTGTACCCTTACAAATTTTATCTCCTATGAATTGATATTAAGTAGATTTGATGTGTTTATGAGAATTTTGTCTATCTACTTCAATATGACATGAAGGTTTGAAATAGATAACTTGAATGTTTAAACTAACTATTGCTACTCCTAATCCTATAATGGGAAATGTATGTATAAGATTTAGTGAGGTTTGTATTTGATTAGTTTCTTATCCTATTGGGTAATGGAGTCAAGATGTGTATGATATGTGTATCCTCCTTCTAGCTTAACTCGAACGGTTTGGCACTTTCAGATGTTTATACTTTGTATAAATGTACAAGGTTGTTAGTTACCGAGCTATTCTTACAAATCCCAATGATATTTTCCTAGGTTACTATGACTATTTGAAAGGATTTTAATTTTTGCTTGAAGGAAACTAGATAAGCTGATTTATTTAAAATTATTTTAATTCTTGGTAGAAACCAATTAAAAGAAATCACTTAAAAGGAATTTAATTCTTTCTTGTAGAAACCAATCAACATGAATCACACAAAGGAAACAAATGTGTCTTGACAAATTAAACATATGCTGATACATTCAATTTGAATAACAAGGGGAAACCACTCTAGAGACATCAAGATAACTTCTATGAATTAACATCAACAAACAATTGAACACCAAAATTTCGGCCACTAGATTATAGTTTCTTCTCCATTAAATCACTTCAAAAAAATCTATAGTTCATTCCAAAAGTGTTTCAAACTGATTTTCTGCTATATTCTCCTATTTTTATCTACTCACTTATATCCAAAATGTGGTCTTGGTTTCCTTCTTATAGGTGAAGGAAGTGACAAGCTTCAGAGCTTTAGACCTTTACAAAAATGTCTCTTCGATTAACATAAACTAAAACTTAACTATCATTATTTTTGCATGATTAGATAAGAAACAAATGTGAATTACCGAAGCACTTGTGAGATACTGAAGTTCGTTAATCACCACAAGGCACCCATGATTATTTAGATCTAGCAAGGTTCTTTCTTCATGATAATACCTCCAATGCTTGGTGCTTCATAATTCTCGATATCAAGTCTACTCTTATGAAGGGGCCAAATATGTTTGCTCCCAGGTGTACACTGTATAATCATTAGGCCACTTATATTCCTAGATCTCTATCATGTTGGCCAAGTGACTCTTCCATCTACCATTCATTAACCCTCTAGCTCCTACAATAAATTTTGAATATCTAAAATCTAATGCAATCATTCCATCCAATATTAGATTGAAAATCTGAACATTAATGTCACTATCTTGTTGTAAATGAATAATGCAACTAGTGACCACTTGGTTGAACTCATTTTTCCAAGTGGAAGAATCCTTTACTTGATCATCCTCCTCGAGCATTCTTGGCACAAGCCATTAGTTGATTGTATTAAAGGATTCTATCTAGTTGGGAAATTTAAATCATCTTAGAAAGAAACATCCAAGATCAATAGTGCCTTTGGTAGCTTTTATTTCATCAGATTGCCTCAAAGACACGAACTACTATGCCACAAAGTGGAATCAAACATAGTTCATTTCCCACATTAACCCTTAGAGAAAAGTTAATGCTAATTAAACTAGTTCCAAACAACACCATTAAATAGATTCAATCAAGTAGAACCATTAAACATGAAAGATGGAACAAAAAACATGAACACACAAATTTATGTGGGGAAAACCCTTTTGGGTAAAAAACCCAACACTCCAAAAGCCCAGATCATCATTGTATTATTCAATAACAAAATACAGTTACAAATACAATTCATGCCCTAATCCTTTACAAAGTTTACATCTTGTTCCATCTAGAGAGAATCCGATAGCATAACCTCTATTCTATTTCCCTCTCAATCACATTGCAGAACATTCAATAATTTATACTATTCATTCTCATTCCAAGCCAACCAGGAAACTAACCGATTCAGTTCCCAACTGTCGATTGAACTTCTATAGGTAATTGATGCTAACCATGTCAGGGCCATCAAAAAGACTCTTTTCATCTCTCTCTGACAACAACAAGTCACTTCGATGTCTAAATTACCCTAGCGAGTCAATCCGCCAAACAATCTTCAATGGTTAGCAACCAATTATCGCTTTCCATTCTAGCATCAGTCAAGTCCCACCACGACATTCTTCATGAGATACCGAGTCAACCTCATTGCCATATTGGGGAGAAACCAATTCCTCTCACATCGATATAAGGGAGTCACATTAATGAAGCCTTATCGACATGTCGAAGAGAGTCCACCCACAGTCCTTCTGATACGAGGATGTCCCTCTGACATAAATTCCAGGTGATTTCGACTGCCAACTGGATAACACATCATCATTATTGGCCAATTACCAAAGCTATCAGGTCATTAGAGAGACTTGGGATAGAGTCCCACCGACAAGAGTAAGTTCCACCGATGAAACACATGACCACCAATGAGTGATATCAGATCATCGATGATACTACCTTTAGATGTTGCGGGTTTCAAGAGTTTCACAACCAAGTCGCAGGTTCTCCAAATTCCCTAACCAATTTGTTGTGTTCTTAAGTTATCTAACCACCTGATCTCTTGACTTTCTTTAAATGTCACAGGTTTCAATAATTTCAGAACTACCAACTTGCGGTTCTAAGGTTCTAGATTTCCATGATCATGTGACATTGAGGTCGATAAATTGAGACAAGGATAGGGATGAATGGACCAAAAATCAAGAAAGTAATTGAGATTTAGGGCTTATCTAAGAAAAGGATAAATTAAATAATAAGAAACATTATTTAATTTAGCGAAGGGTGAGATGAATAATTAAATAACAAAAATATTATTAATTATAGAAGAAAAGGTGGAATGTTAAATATTAAATAATTAAAAATAATTATTTAATAAAGAAAGGGAACAAATGACAAATAATTAAATAATTAAAATAATTATTTAATTATGGGGCCTAAGAATATGATAAATAATTAAATAAATAAAATTTATTTAATTATGGCAAGAAAAGGCTAATGAAAATAATTATTTAATTATAGAGGAAAATGGCAATAAAATGACTAAATAAATAAAATTTATTTAATTATAGATAGAAAAGGATAAGTTAGTGATGTAATTTAAATAAAATTAATATTTACTTAAATTAAACAAAGGTGGAATGAGGTAAAGTAGATTAATTAAATAATTAATAATTATTTAATTAATAAAGGAATTATGACGTTAGAAATAATTAAATAATTGGAAGTATTTAATTATGTAAGAAAGAAGGCAACTCTATGATAAAATGTTACTTGCAAACTCGGGGCATTTTTCAGTGTTTACATTTTGCCCCTCTTTGACATAATGTGTTTCTGAGCATTGTAGAAAAGAATAATCATGAAAACTCGGCCTGGGATATGCCCCAATGGACGTGGGGTGGGATTTTGCCCCCTCAAAAAAATAGATTTTTTTTCAAAAACTTCTAATTTTTTTGGAAAATTTACCAATAAGCTAATTTAATAGGCATGAATGCATTAGTGATGAAAAACTAGGCTTAAATTTCAATCTAGGACCTGATATTTAAGATCAAAGACAAAACTTGACGTAGGCAGTTATGAAGGTAGGGACCCATTAGGTCAAATTAGGTTATAAATATGCTCTAGGGGTGAAAATAAGTCTTTTTTGCACTTTTACTATTAGATATTAGGAGCTCTAGTTTAGGATTTGTTGTGAAGCTTCTACCAAAATGTTGTCTATTCCAGCAGTTGCACATTGTAGATACTGAGTATGAACACATGGATGCAAGGAGGGCTTAGGTGTGGTGGTATGTATCCAACCCTTTCTTTTTTATTTTTTCATTTTAGCATAGAATTTAGGGTTGGACAAAGGGAAAAGAGATGCGGTGCAGTTTCTGCACCGCAACCATTATCTCATTCACTGCAACTGAAGGGTAGTTCATCGCATTAACGCAATCATTTAGTATAAGCAATAAGTGAAAATTGACTCGCAACTGTAAATAGCACTACAACTATTGTAGTGTGATGCAACTAAAGGAAAGATTCACACAACTGGAATTGTGTGATGCAACTGCATGAAAAAACAACATATTTGTAAAATGGCAATGCAATTGATAGTGTGATGCATATGAAGGATAGAACAACACATTTGACTGGAAAATTAATTTAAGAAATTTTTAGGAAAATTTTGAATATACAACAAATCACATAGGTTAATTTAGACGTTGTGATTGACATGAAACGCTTTTTGATGGATGCAGGTGAGACTAGACCTGATATACATGTGTGAGAGCTGACAACACCCTTCTCTTTAAGAGATTGATTGGTCGTGGAGGAGCGAGACACACTAACTACACTAGGACTTTATCATGTGACTTTTATGCCTGCAGTATGGGCTAATAGGGGCCTTCTAACAACACTTGCAAAGCGATGGAATTCTAAGAGGAGCTCCTTTCATTTACCAATTGGGGAGGCTATTATGACCTTGGAGGATGTATGGAGGATCTACTACTTCCCATCCATGGTGAGAGGGTAGTCTATGACACTGGGTGGGGATTGGTGGTGATTCGATGGGCGTTTGATATTGACCCCTTAGTAGAGCTAGGAGTGGAGGAATATGAGATCTATTGGGATACTCTAGCCAATAGGTACCATAGGCTAGTGGTAGTATTATGCATAGTGATCGGAAAGGTGGTTTTCCAGACGGACACCGACATTGGTTCCCAATAGGGTGGGGGGAATTGTTAGAGGGTATGATGGATGAGGCGACGGTATATGCCTAGGGACCTTGCTTATTGGCTATTTTATACTTCCAACTACATGATGTGGCCTACAGAGAGGGTCATACCATTAGCTATAGCACGACACTGCTAATGGTATGGGATTGGGAGCACATTATTGTGTTTCGACCTCTGATGGACAAGTATCTAGGCCCAAGATTACCCTATGTGTATATCTAGGGAGGGGTCATGACATAGATATAGGTAGGGGTTTAGGGATGTTGGATACTAGCGATATTTTATTCACCTGATGGATGGTTTCACATGGAGGCCATGGAGGGATTTCCCCTATTGGGATGATGATGTCGAGCACCTACCTTATTGCAGACACATGAGGTACTTGATCAACCAGACGGTTCAGATGTAGCATATTATAGAGAGGCACCTTCCTGAGAGGGTACTATGGTAGGTCAGTAAAAAATAGAGAGTGTTAGTGGGATTTGCAGAATTTTCTCAATCATCCAAAGAGGTCACATAGTGGGGATTGATGATCAGTGTCCAGGTGGCACTACATGAGATTGCAAGATTATAGCCAGTGCAGTGGGGAGCAGTGACTAATGTGGCTAATTTTGGAACCACTCAAGAGTATGATGTGTGGTGGGTGACACACAAGCCCACACCATTTACTAATCTGGATCAACCAATGCATGTAGAGATGATGGGTAGAGCACGATGAGGAAGAATAAAAGGCAGAGGCTGAGCAGAGGTGATGGAGATGATGGTGGTGATGGTGGGAGAGGTAGAGGTGATCAAGGATTTGAGGACAAAGGTTGAGGTAGAGATGGTAGAGGTCGATGAGGGAGAGCGAGATTCCCTTTGAGATAAGAATATAAAGTGGCCTGAGGGATTCCATCCATCCAAGAGGAGGGGGAGAAGATGGAGGTGGAGATGGAGGAGATAGTAGGATATGTGGGTGAGGAGGTAGTTGTGGGAGATTTTATTATAGAGGAAGTTGAGGAGGAGGTTGTTTTCAGTGAGGACGAGGTCATTGTGGAGGAGCTTTCTAGGGATGTAATGATTATGGGAGATGGCATGCATGACATCCTGATCAGGGAGGTTATTATGGATGTTATGGAGGTGGAGGCCGAGGTTGTAGGATAGGTTCTATAGGCACAGATCCAGGATCTACAGGTGCAGGTATAGGCATTACATGCACAAGTATCCCAGATACTAGGGCTACAAGGATACGTGCAAACACTCACTACACAGAGGGATATGTCGGTGATCACGACATAGATGGTTGACCATCGATGCATTGAGTTCATTGCAACAGTAAGTGGACCCCTACTGATTTAGCACAAACCTTATACCGAGCCAATAGGGAGGGTCAATATTACAGTGACTTATATGAGCAATTTGGTGGAATCCTCAAAGTTTTCATGTTCCACTAGTCTAATTTCTTTACTTGTGTGGCTTCTTGGTTTGAAATGTTGCAAGGGTTTAGGGTTTTATACTATTAGGTGAGTTTTACTTAGCATATTTTTCCCCTTTCATAATCCTTGTTCTTTGTTCTAATTCTCAGTTGACCTACTGGCTAGGTTCCTGATTGTTGAAGTTACATATTAAGCCAATGTACTCATGTGGTCACTGACCCCTTATGCCTAGGTTTCCCGTTTACCCCATCATATGGTATTTTCCTATTATTTTGGTCTAGGGTTTTAATATTTTATAAATTTGGAGCTCTAAAATATTTTATTTTATATCCTTGGTTGAGTTTGGTCTTAAGTCTTTTTAAGTCCCTCTTCCTCATCTTACCTAGGTGGCCCCTCTTTTATGAACAACTTTTAAAGCATGTATTCAAATACCACCACTTAAAGTCTTTGCATCGGTCATTGTTGAAACCTTATTACTCATTGGTTTCCTTTTCACAATGAGTGATGGACCCAATTCCTTTACATCGCATATCACTAAAAGATTTTGGCCTTTTGACTCCACTTCCATGATGTTTAATGGCTTGTATTATCCTTGCATCACTACTATCCTTTGCATCATTGAAGTCTTTTTTCTCAATTAATCTTTACCACAACACATGATGTCCTTTGCATCTCCTTCGTATCATGCTGGTTCTTCATATCACAAAAAATTTCTACCGGTCAATTCATTTGAGCAATGAGCAATGGGATATAAGCCACCATTGGTTATGATTGTGCCATCACCCATATCACCTATTACTGAAAGCCTTTTCATTTACAATAAACTATAACGATGAGAGATGGATGGAGGTAAGCTTCTTTGCATCACTGGAGGTCTTCACATCACCGAAGTATGAGCATAACTTTAAAGTATTATGGTGACAAGGGATGAGAAATGGTAGAATATTCTGGTGAATATTCTTTCCATCGAAGCCACTCTTCACATCGCTCTTTCATTTGGTTAAGTGATGGAGATTATAGTGATAATATATGGTTACAGGAGGACAATTGAGGAATGTGGAGCAGCCACATGGAAATTTCTTAAGGTTTCATCTTTGTTTTAAATCATGATAGTGGAAAGAAAAAGGTGATGATAAAGGAGAACCATTGATGATGTTTTAAATCAGAATGATCAACGACTTGAATTCAAACCTAAATGGCTAAGTGTCAATTTGCTCGTGTGATCTTTCTTTCAGGAATTAATGGTGAAGATGCTCCATTTCTGAGCCATAAAGGAGATAGTTGGTCCTTTTTCCCTCACAATTGCAAGTGTTCAAAGCAGTATAATTGGTAAAGTTTAGAAAAAGGATAAGGCGAGCTTCAGGTGAAGAGAATTTGAAGAGAAAATTGTTGGTTACCCTGGGTAGGTTAATTTCATGTGCCCCTATGTGTAAGTTTTTTAGCATTGGGTAGTTTGAAAATTGGGTAAGGTACTAGGTTTTTGCAACCTAGGGTTATTATTCTCTCTGTTTAGAAAAATAATTGTAATTGTTTCATGTAGGGTTTGTGAGTGGGGTAAAGTTTGTTGAAATTAAGTATAAACCCTGTGAGTTTGAGAATTGAGGTTATAGTTCTTAGTTATTTTAAAACCCTAGTTTCATAAGACCTTGCAAAATGAGTCAACCTAGTGGGTCTACAAAACCTACAAGGAAGCCTACACATAAGAGAGTTAAAAAACCAAAACCCCAGGATGATGTTGCTAAGCCATAAGATCTTGAGGCATTTAGGAAGAAAAGGACTGTGAAAAGAGATTACACCAAGTTTATGGGGGAGGCATCTAGGGAAACTAACTCTGAGGTGAAACCAGTTGGGAAAAGGAAAACTGGTGAGGGTGTATTGACAAGCCATTTCAAAACTTGGCTTCAGTGGTTGGTGATGTTGTGGTGCCTTAGAGTGGTTGGGACCTTTTTCTCTATTTTTTCAACAAAAGATTTTCCAATAATCCAACATGTCATCTTTGGACATGTGACATTGGCAAGCTAGTTATCCCAAATATTTTTGTGGAAGTTGATTTGGTTCTGGAAATGGCTAGGTGTTATGATCCACATGATAGAGTTATCAAGATATTTCTTGATGGAGCCCCCATGTTGGATATTATAAGGAGCTAGATTGTTGAGGTATTCAATTTGTATCCCTCTATCACTTAATCAATTAATTTTCATGCCTTGTATCAAGAGTATGAGAAGAATAAATTTGGTTACAGAAAGAATGTTTTACTAAGGAATAGAAGGCATGATCTAAACAAGAAAGGTGTACCTTTTGGGCCTAAGGATTTTGAGCCTTTTGATTGTGATGAGTTTGAAGATTACTTCAAGAACAGAAATTATTGTACCAAGTTTTGCACAAGAAATTTGATATCAAGAAGGATATTCCTATAATGGTCATGGCCATTGACATACAAAATAAATATTAGAACAAGACCTTTGATTATGCCTCCTATATAGCAGATGAACACCATAATGATTTAGTAAAATTGAAGGATGCAAAGCCTCCATTATCCTACAAGCATTATTCATTGTTAATGCATATGTTGCTATGGATAGGTAGAAAAGTATAAAGAAATTTCATGAGATTGAGAGAAAGGGACAGTTAGGACAATGAATTGTCTATGCAAATGTGGACCCATGTTTGGGATATGCACTATCTAGATTCAAATTATGTTTTATTATATAATAGTTTCAAATTTAGTGTGTTGGGGAAATTGGGCTTGAAGCCTGTATACAAGATATCTAGGGGTGTAAAGGAAATTCTGAGGCCTGTGGAGTTTGAAGAAAATACAATACAAAAGTTTAATTGAAGGACTAGTATTTGCATATCGGTTATACTACACTTAGAGGTTATGGAGCTTTAGTGAAACCCAATTGGCTACCTGTGTATGTGTCTAATAGAAATGCATTTATAGAGATAATGTGGCAATTGGATGCCATGGATAAAGAGCATTTTAGAAATGCTAGAAAGGCATCACTAATAAATCCCAAGTGTGCATTTTCATGTTTTTTTGTTACATCAAAGGAAGGGATTGAGAAGTTTGGGACTATTTTGAATAATTACAAGATGAAACAAGAGCAAGTAGGGTATTGTGATCCTGAGGGATTGATTGATGTAGAAAGGAGAGCCAAAGGAAGATATGGCAAGCAACATCAATTCTTGCACACAGAAGATGTGATCAGGAATTTATCCTCAGATGTGGAAGTTGTTGAAAGAAAGAATGAGTGGAAGAAAATATGTGCTATTGAAGAGAATATATTAAAGGAGAATCCCTTCTATGTGAGTTCTTATGCTGAAATTAAGGACCAATATGCTCAAGCTAAGATGTTGTTGGGGGACTTCAAAGATAAAATATTTTTTGATAAAGTTAAAGAGGTTGACATAAAATCCAAGGTTTCCCAGGGGCATCATGATGCACAAATGAGGAGCCAACCGGCTCAATCTACAACTCAAGACATTCAATTGTAAACAAAGGAGATAGGTAAGAAACCCGCAGTTTCCCCATTGGTGACTTATTCTAGAATTGAGCAAGGTGGTGTAGATCATGCACAATAAGAGTCTACTAAGCATGTTCCTATGGAAGAAGAGGTTGATCAAAGATTCCCCTCCCCTGAGAGGGAGGATGCTCTTAATATTGATGTTCCTGCCAACAAGATAGTCAAATCAGAATATGATGAAGATAAAGATGATCATGTCAAGATAAAGATTTGTAGAGATTTTATGAGTGATGACACTTTTTTTCCAAAATAAGGAGCTTAGGGACTTTTCATATAACTCAAAATCCATGACATCAAGAAGAGGATAGAAGAAGCAAAGGCAAAGGTTGTTCCTTCATTACAGGAGGAAGCTAAGAAGGAAGAAGATAAAATAATGAAAGATATTGCTGCCATAGCACCCCAAGAGGCAAGGAGTTTGGTCAAAGGAAGTGGTATCTTATTATTGCTTTGGTGGGGAATCACATCTGCTATTGCACTAGATGCAATAAGAAAGGATCCTAATGCTTCCATTTCTAAAGAGTATTTTGACAACAAGGTGTTTGGGTCAGGGTTTAGCCCGAAGTTGCATACCCTTGATATATGGTCAATGGCACAAAATACTAGGAAGCTTAAAGTTGTCAAGTCTGATGAGGAAGTAATTGGTGTTGTGTTCATGAAAAGAGCTACTGATATTATTGCAACTCAAGCTACACGGTTAACTATGCATGTTACTATGTTAAGTGTTGATATAGCTCAAATTTCACAAGATAGATAAGAGAAACTGTTGGAGAAGTACAATAAGTTGTTGGATGAGTATAATAGAATGGTTGCTACTACTACTAGTTCAGAAAAAAAGGACTTTTCCCTCTCCAACTTCTTCTTCCTCTAGTCTTTTTTCACAAGACAGGGAAACTTTGTCATTGAGAATCCAAAGTTTAAAGTAAGAATTGCAAATGGAGAAAGACAATGTTAAGAAGGCTAAGGAGGAGACTAAAAAAGTGGCCGTAGACATTTTTTATGATATCTTAAGGCACAAGGTTTCCAGATTGGTGCACAAGTTAGAAAATGTTTGGAATTTTTATAAAAAAATTCATGAAGCTCATAAGAGGTATGTGCAAGTTCAGAATGCTTTTCAGTATGATTGGAGAAAGTGTAGTGAAAGGTGTTAGTTTTAGGATCAAATTTAACAAAAAGCATAAATACAACAACACATGAACAATAGAGCACAACATATACCCTAGGAAAACCCTCCTTCTCGAGGGAGAAAAAACACAGCCAAAATATATCCCTTATATATTGAATGAAAAAAGCAGAAATTTTCTTTACAACTTGGCCAAACACAAGGCTGATTTGATGTAATGGATGATAGCACCTCTCCTAGATGCGAATATACAAACACATATGATTTATCCTTGATATTGATTTTCTTGAAGCAATATTATACATTGTTGTAGAAGTATGAACTCCTTGATGTCTTGCAAATTTCTTGAGAATTATATTTATGTTGTAAGAATGAGCTCCTTCTTTATATACAAGGTAGGGTGCCTCTTCACAAGGGTCGGCCTCATTCAAGAAATATAATTTGTAATATGTAGGCCGCTTTCCTTTAATTAAGGAGAAAATATCTCCTGAAGCTACCAAACACTAACACTCCCTCTTATCTAGGGAGATATTTTCCAAATATCTACGTCATGGAGTCTCTCAACATCATGCCCACAATGGCTACACCCATTTGTGGAAAGCTCAAAATTTCATCACGGAGTCTCTCAACATGATGTCTTCATGGAGTCTCTCAACATGACATCCACCATGGCTACTCCCATGTGTGGAAAGAAACATGTGCAAAAGTGCCCATCACGAAGTCTCGCAATGTGATGTCATCATGGAGTCTCTCAACATGACGTCCACCATGGCTACTCCCATGTGTGAAAAAACACAAGTACAAATGGTTCATCACAAAGTCTCTCAACGTGATGTCATCATGGAGTCTCTCAACATGACGTCTCATCTTAGTCTCAAAGATGAACAAGGGCTTGGACGTCATATTTCTTCATCTCAAAGAAATATACACTAACAAGGGCTTTCACCTCATACTTCTTTGTCATAGAGAAATATGCACTAACAAGGGCTTTCACCTCATACTTCTCTATCATAGAGAAATATGCACTAACAAGGGATTTCACCTCATACTTCTCTGTCACAGAGAAATATACACTAACAAGGGCTTTCACCTCATACTTCTCTGTCATAGAGAAATATACACTAACAAGGGCTTTCACCTCATACTTCTCTGTCATAGAGAAATATACATTACACCAGATCTTCATGATGATGTGACTCCCTCTAAAGCTCCAAGTTCTTGAATCAACCTCCTGACCTCCTCATCCAAGGTTTCCTTTGTTGGTTTGTTAGACTCCCTCTAAATGCTAATTCCTCCTCTTCGAAGAAACTGATCGCAATGAAAATTTGAATAGGTTCTTCCAGAGATGTATCCAATTATGTGCCACCAACTCAGTCCCAAGGCAACAAGTTGTGTCTCCATTCTTTAGCCTACGTGACTTCCTCACAGGATGCATCAAGCTCTTTCTCCCTTGAATGCAATCTCTCATCATCCTTTTGCTCCTCAATCTTTCCAAGAAGTTTTTTAGAGAGATTACTAATAGTTCATAGAATCAAACTATCCCAAAGAGAAATACCAATGCTAGAAGCATACATGATTCACTATTCCAATGTTATTGCATGAATTCATAACTATATAAAATTCATGAACATTATTCAAGCATGAAATACTTATCTCTTTATGTCTAATCTTCCTCACAATCCACCAATTGTTCTTTCCTGATCTTTGCACTTAAAGATTTAGATCTGTTGCTACAGAAAAATGTCTTCATGCACCAAATACATGGAAACAAGACCTCCATATACACCTAGATTTGTTCTTCTCTATTGTACTGTAATAACCTTGATCCTGTGGATCAAAATTATTCTCGATTTCTCCCAGTTTGTCAATTTTATGTGACAAAATATCTTTTGATTATGTCTAAATGATTTACTTCTTTTGAATTCAATATTCCTTGTATATGGTGTATCTTTAAACTTACACATCCATAGATTCAAACTCTCAATGCTTCCCTAAATTTGAGATAGTGCCAAAGTAATAGATAGATGCTCAAGGATATTAATTGATGATATATATAAGTCTGCTACAAGAATTTGTATTTTTTGTTTCCTTGTGAATATGCAATATTATAAATAAACATGCAAATATACAATATGTCTGTCACAAATGCTTTTTCCAATGGCTTCGATATCTCCTGTGGACATTTAGCAATAGATATGTCCTCCTCCAATCATCATAGATCATAAAAAAATGATGGATGTTGACGCCTTCTACAGAGTGTATGGTTGATGAACTATTGACAAATATACAATCTCTCGACAAGGTACTTCAAACGATACTCAACATGAAGTGTCACTTCATGAATTGAATATCATAAACATAAACCCGATATCCTCCAATAGCGGTATGAAAAAGATATATATTAATGAGCCAGTTCCCCGTTCAACAAGGAAATTACGAAGGAATCATTGTTAATTACTAATTCCAGAATATACATTTAAACACATGCTCCCATTAAAATGATGCTTGATGAGGTAGTAATCCAAGGGTCCATTCCCATTGAAATGCTCGATGAGATAAACAATCCCAATATCGGGTCACTGTAAATGGATTAGCACTTCCAATGTACAATTCCCCAGATGCTTCTGTAAGTCAAACATATGAGACCCCTGCAATATGAATTTACAAGAGATGTATAGGTTTGAACTCCAACGCAAATGATATTCACCCTTTGCTCCGGGAACAATACATGCAAATACAAAATACCAATATAATCAATCCCCAGATTGAAGACATCTCGCCACCAAGTATGTAGTCATCCAATATTATCAGAAATTAAGAATTTCTACATCCCTTCCAAAATGAACTTCAAGTGAATCTGCTTAATTAAATCTAATATGATCTCTAGAAACCACTCTAATACCATGTTATTTTTAGGATTAGATTTAACAGAAAACAAAAATACAACACATGAACAATAGAACACAACATATACCCTAGGAAAACCCTCCTTATCGAGGGAGAAAAAACCCAGCAAAAATATATCCCTTATATATTGAATGAAAAGAGAAGAAATCTGATTTACAACTTGGCCAAACACAAGGTTGATTTGATGTAATGGATGATAGCACCTCTCCTAGATGCGAATATACAAACACATATGATTTCTCCTTGATATCGATCTTTTTGAAGCAATATTATACTTTGTTGTAGAAGTACAAACTCCTTAATGTCTTGCAAATGTCTTGAGAATTATATTGATTTTGTAAGAATGAGCATCTCCTTATTTATATACAAGGTAAGTTTCCTCTTCACAAGGGTCGGCCTCATTCAAGAAATATAAATATAAAATATAATTTACAATATGTAGGCCGCTTGCCTTTAATTAAGGAGAAAATATCTCCTGAAGCTACCAAACACTAACACAAGGGTTGGAGCACTTAAAGTAATGATACCAAATATGCAAGAGGATCTTGAGGCTCCAAAAAACATTCCAAACTAGATAAAGACCATTGATTTGTTAAGTGAAATCTTAGCATTTCATGGTAAATTGGGTATTCAACTACAAAATAAGTTGAAAATGTTTAAAGATATGGAGGGGCATGGAATTCCCAAGATATTGAATGATGAAGGAGAACTGAAGGATTTTGTTACTTGGAAGGATGAGTTGGGAGGTCTTCTCCCACACTTCAAGGAAGCAATCACTCTCACAGATTATACCATGTTGAATTATGTTGTGGATGATATTGTTGGCATATGGCTTGGGCAGATTGCTTATGGCTTCTAGTGTTGTCATTGATGGCAACTGAAGTCATTATCTCGGTCCACAGATCATAAGTTGCTCATACCAGCAGACAAAGTGAAGTACAGTGTATTATTGGCAAAAAGCATGAAGAACAGGGTATCTGGTCAGTTAGGTAATCTAAATGCTTCACCGGATCATCATTTTGTGTTGTGGATCCTCAGGATAGCTTGTTAAGAATATATGATACTTTATTGATAAGTTTTGTTATGTTGCATTTTTTGGTGTACGAGCTTGGAAATCCGATAGAATTATTTTTTGTTTATTTGTAAAAGAGGCTAGGATATTAATTGATGCTAGATATAACCAACATAACACCAAGGTGCAAAAATTTATGGATACACAATGGCCCACCGAGGAGGAATATAATACATGGCTTGGAAATTTTACAAATTAATCCTTTGATAAAGTATTGTAAAAATTATATCCTCTTGGTTATGAAGTTAATGACACAGTGTGTTGATGTGGACATGGTTTATCCTTTTCCCTTTTTATTTCTTTTATGTTTTAAATTCTACTATCTTGGTGGGCACATGGAATAAAAAATTTCTCCTAGAAAAGATGCTTTTCCTATGGTTGATAATGTTACAATGATCAAGGATTCCCTTTGGAGGGTGGGAATTATCTTCAACATTTTGCAAATGAATTTTGTCTTATATGTTTTCTGCCTTTTGAAAATACAAATATAACTGCTCTGGGGATGTTTTGAAATGAAATTGAAATGTATGTCAAATGTAAATGTGACAAAATGTACGATTTGGCTTGATGCTTGTTTTCTCCCTTATGCTTATAAAAGGGAATTCAAGGCCAATTGTATGAGTCTTTGGTTGATAGATTTTTTATCTCATTGAAAAGAATTATGTAATACAAGCATAGAGGAATAGAATTAGTTTTGAGTCTTAGGTTTGAATTCGAGTTTGTAATAGGCATAATGGTCTTACAATGGTAATAGCATTTGAATGAGTGCAAATTCTGAAGCGGATTCTCTCCTTTTGTATTTTTTCATATGAATTATTAATGAAATGATCAAGGATCTTTTGATTAGTCTTCAATTGTTTTGGTTGAATGTATGATTTGTATTTGCTTTAATTCAAGGAATTAATTTTGATGAAATCATGGGTTCGTATGATTAGTTATAAGGATTTGATAAGTAGCTTGTGTTTTAGGATATTTGAGTTGTTTTATTGTAATGCAATATCACAATGGTTTGAAAATGCTAAGTTTGGTTACTGTTGTTGTGATCCTAAATGTTAGTCCACTTCTAACTATGAAAAATAACTAAAATGCAATGAGGAAAAACACAAAGGGACACTTCAAGATTAGCCTAAGGAATGATAAAGCAAAGAAACAAGATAAAATGAAGATTTTAATCTACTTATACCTTCTTTGCTGCTGAAACTCCTTGGTTGGCCCTTGATTTTGATTGCTTTTTGTACTCCTTGGATGGCTCTTGATGTGGCTAAAGGAAAGATCAACTATGTGGTGGGATGCAAATGCAAAAGTGGATAAAATTGATGGTTAGATGAGAGAAAATGAGTGCACAAAATGACAACGTAAGGTTGCTCAAATGACTAAGTCTTTTTTTTTCAATGCCTTAGAAGAGGGGGTATTTATAGAGGAATTTGAATTCTCTAGAGAATTCAATGGTTGAGATTGAGCCACCAAGATCAAGATGTAGGGCTATGGTGAGTTGAGGACTCACAAGCCCTCACATCTTGACATGTGGAATGTGAAGTGGCTAAGGGTGTGATGATGTGTAAGTGAGGTGGAATAAGGACAAGTGATGTGTAAGAAGGACATGTACCTTGGAAGTACATTGGGAGATGAAAAGATTCCTTGGAGGAATAAATGTGAATTAAAAATTCACATGCTTGGGAGAATCTAGTGGATAAGAGAGGGTATCCAAAAAGGTGGTAGTTTGTCACATGTGACTTGATGTGACAAGTCAAAGATTCTAGAAGATGCATGGGAAAAGGGGATTCTAGGAGGAATAAAATGTGAATTAAAAATTCACATGGGGAAGAGGGAAACCTAGGGTGAATAAAAAGGAATTAAAAATTCCTTGGGGGATGGGGAGAGTTGACCAAGGTACCGATTAGGCTTAACTAATCAGTAATCAGAGGATAATTAGGGGTTAATGAGGATTAGAAGCCAACTTGCAAAATTTGGAGGATGCGACACATCCTAATCAAGGATTAGGCATGTGCACATTCCTAATGAAGAGATTAGGAGATGGATTAGGATTAGATGAAAATTA
This sequence comes from Sequoia sempervirens, assembly GCA_007258455.2. Taxonomy (NCBI): domain Eukaryota; kingdom Viridiplantae; phylum Streptophyta; class Pinopsida; order Cupressales; family Cupressaceae; genus Sequoia; species Sequoia sempervirens. The sequence continues at coordinate 73,262,428 of VDFB02086081.1, read as the reverse complement.
CATGTGAGGAATTAAATAAATGTAATATTTATTTAATTCATTTGGTGAAAAGGGGATTAAGGAGGGTAAGGTATTTAATTATTAATTAAATACCTTAGGGATTTGGCAGAATTAAGGGTATTAATTAAATAATAGTAATATTAATTAATTAACTCGGATAAGAGGATGTTTAGATGAAAAGTGATAAATTTGGATAAATTAAGTGTCCAAATTTGGATGTCTACATTTTTTCCCTCTTTGAGAGGGTGTTACGAAGTAGCATCATTTCAAAGAATATTAAAATATAGAACCCAGAAGGAGATGGTTAGATTGGAAAATATGCCTCAGTCATTCAAAGGAGTGACTAGGAAGGAAAACAAGATGGGGGTGAAGATGAAGATTATGGATTGATGATGGAAAAGATGCCCCAGTCATTCAAAGGAGTGACTAGGAAGGGAAAACAAAATGGGGGTGAAGATGAAGAGTAGGGTTTAAGGATTCCCCCTTGAGAGGACATGCGGGTTCAAGAGAACATGGGTGTGCTCTCAAAATGGATGAAACAATGCAAGAGTATATGAGGAAGATGATGCAAAGTGATGGGTAAGAGAGTATGATAAGTGATAGTAGATGGATGAAGCACAAATGGATTTAAGGAAAAAAGGTGATGTGGCCCTAGTCAAGGTACAAGCCAAAATCGGTTGATGATGGATGGAGTGTTGTCAATGAGGGAATGAGAGATCCCGAAACAACACGAGGATAGGGAAGGATACACCCCAATGAGTGTTATTGATGAGGGAAGGATACATCCCAAAACACCACCAAAGGATAGGGAAGAATACCTCCTGATGACGATGATGAAAGTGTTGTTGATGAGGGAAGGATACATCCCAAAACAACACCGAAGGGATAGGGAAGGATACAGATGGATGATGATGATGACGATGATGGGGTTAAGGCTTGTAACAAGACTGGGGACAAGACCAAGGATTTGATTAGATGATTTGTGCGAGATATGAGTTGATTAGGATAGGATTGAGATGCCAAATGGATGAAAGGAATAAAAGTGATGATGGACAAGATGCATAGAATAACCAATTTATATTATTCTAAGAAGATTGAAGAAATGATGATAAGAAATTGGATAGATAGAGGAGGGAGAGTGATGAAGGATGAAGGGATGGGGGGTATATATGCAAGATGATGGAATGGAAAATGAAATGTAGTCCTAATGAAATTTTCCATCTTTAAGAGCACTGATTTTTGCTATAGCATAAGACATGATACACCAAGGTATGAAGGACCAAGGAAAATTAGTGTCTAATGCATAAAAAAAACACAACAAACAAAGAGGCTATCCCAACACCCCAAATTCATGATGAGCTTGGTCGAGCCAGGTATTGGGATAACCACAAGCACACAAGATGCCCCAACGTAACACAAGATCGCAGGGATCTTGGTGGGTACTACGTGAGACAACCAAGAAGACAACAACAAACAAAGAGATCAAGATATCCCCCTATGATTACCAGTCACAGCAAACCATGATATGATGGACCAAGGTGACCATGACAAGGTGTGGTAGGGAGCTCAAACGATAAAGAAAATCCAAAAGATCGCAATCAATTTCAAAACGTCATTTTCCATAGGATCAAGGGGATGGATGGGGTTGATGAGGTCTATTAGGAAGGATGCATCCTATTGAGACCGATGATGGATACTAAACTAAAAGATCGTTATGACGCGGGATGCTCAAAATCGATTGGATCTCATGATAAAAGTGGATCTCATTTGTGAAGAACCATCTAGATAAGGGCATAGCTTGATGACACGACACAAGAGACATGACACAAGACTAATACACTCTAAAGACTTAGGGGCTCGGGGGACGATCAAATATTAGCCTTGCCTACGTGAAAGCGCAGAGCCCTCGTAGTTCGATAAAGGCTGATGACTGACCATGGAGACCTTGATAAAGGACCAAGACAGGTCAGACAGAAGCAAAACGACTGATGATATATGATAAAGGAGCCCTGGGGGTGGATCAAGTGATCGACCTTGCCTACGTGAAAGCATAGGGGCAACGTAGTTTGAGAAAAGATTAAAATGATGGGACTGATACGATGAAACAGGATAGATATGTTGGATTGGATAGGATGATGGTGATCACATGAAGCTCAGGAATGGGATAGTGGTCCAAATCATCAAAATGAATTGGGAGGGTGATATGATAGAGATATGAATGATGGGAAAGGATAGGAGATTGTAAATATGTGTAAAATAAGGAGAATTGATGGAGATGAGATAAATGGCATTGGGTTGCATGGAGGGAGGCCTAGAGCCAAATATCGATGATAAGAGATTGTGAGATGGGATGAGGATAAAGATGAAAGAATGGATAGAGAGATAGGGATGGGGGATGGAAGGGATTGTTTGGATGGATTGGGAGATGAAATGGATGCTAGGAAGGATGTTGTGATAGATGGATAGGGGGATGAAGGGATGTTATGATAGATGATGTCTCCAAGGACTATGTCACAAAGGAAGTAGGTGCCCCCACTCTAGATATGTCATGTATGATGAGGCATGAGGGATGGAAGACGAGTGGATGGGAAGATAAAGGAGATAACTAGAGGAGGATAGGATGGGTGACCAAGGAATACGATAGAGCACAGATGAAGGGAATGTATACCAAGAGGTGTCCAAAGCATGCATAGATAGGTGCCCCTGTTTTGATCAAGATCACAAGAAGGATGGAAGGATGGGAGATAAATGGGATATGATGGTAGGATGTGGAAGATAGGTGGGATGGAGGGGATGAATGAAGAGGACATATAGCAGGAAGATGGGTGCATAGTTGGAAGCATAGTGGATGGAGGGAATGCATATCAAGAAGTTGCCCCCAAGTATGGAAAAGGACATACAAGGATTTACGCATGACACTTGTTTGCCAGGTTTTCATCACGGTACTTATCCAAGGTGCTTGTTTTCCAAGTTTTCACCATTGGACGAATTATTTCTCTTTAATTTTTTATTTTTTGGATTTTTGACTTCTTCTTTTTGGATTTTTGTGGATTTTTTGACTTTTTTGGATTTTTGTGGATTTTTTGATTTTTTTGGATTTTTGACTTTTTTGATATCATGAAAAAGGAGATGGATAAGGATAGGGAGGCGGATAAGTGGATTTATAATACATGCGATAAGGAGGTGGATGAAGGACTTAAGCATCAAGTTCCATACAAGGTGTTAAGAGTCCATGTTTGAAGTGACTATTGGATGTTGGTACAATCTTAGTTATGACAATGGAGGAATTATGCAAGGGTGGGTATTAAAGGGATTTGTTGGGGGAGGTATGTGGAATAATGGATGGGATGTTGGAAAGTGTATGGATGGAATGATGGAGTAAACGTATGATAGGGATGCATGTTCAAGACCAACATTGGAACATGTGATGGGAGGTGTGAAAGGATAGGAGGATTAATGGTTAGATGATGTGGGGCTAATGGAGGGTGCAATGGAGGATGTGGAGATAATGGAGGAGATTCGATAGAAAATTTTGGGACATAAGGACCCAAAATGGATTTAGGAGGATTTGCATGATTAGCTTTTGGAGTAGCAACTTTGGATGTTGTTATGGAGGCTTCATTTGAAGCCATTAAATCTGCTTTCTTTGGGATCCACATGGTTTTGATTTTTGCTTTGGTGGGCCTTTGCAGCCTATGGATTTGATTTTTATTTTCTTCAACATGTCTTTTAGAGGGGACATGAGGAGATTTTGATTCATGTGGATTTTTAGATTTATGAATTGGTACTTTGGCATCCAAAGTGCTTTTAGTAGCAATGGGATGGGTGTGATTAGATGGATGATGTGGAGGGAATATGAATGGAGGGACAGAGGTAGGATTTTGAGGATGATATGTGGATGGATGATGTATAGGTACGTGCCTTTGTTGATCATGATTAGGGAACATGAGAGTGGGATAGTTATGATGGGTGACATGGATAGGTGATGGATGGATGATAGCACAAGATGGAGGAGGTGATTTCGAGATGTAAGGGCCCAAAATGGACTTAGGACCTGGAGTATATGTGATGGGGGACAAGGGAACATACAGACACAAAATGGATGGAGTGGATGAAGGAGGAATATGGATGGTTGTTTTGAAGCAATATGATGGAGGGGAGATGGCAACAAATGATCTGGTGGAGTTATGGGAGGAGCCTCTTATCTTTTTAGAAGAGGATCAGCGACGATGTGTGGAGGTTGTACCAACATTCTTTGATTGTGAGTTGCGAGTAGTACATCCAAGACCTTGCATATACAAATGTTCTTTAGCTTGGATGGGCTCTATAATACCTTGATCATGAAGGCCTAAACCTTTTCCTTGATAGTTCATTCTCTCGAGCATTCGATCTAGGATAGGATTTTTTTTATTCTAGAAGAAAGATGCGAGTTCATTATTAGGTGGGGGAGGATAGGTGGTGTATATGTTTTTTTCTTCTTCTGTGAGGAGGCCACCATGGAAGAATGTGAGAGTACCAAGGGGATATGCAAGCAGTGTGGGGATAGCAGTTTTAGGTGATGATGGGGGATCATGAGAGGGAGATGATGGGATAGCAACATTTGGATGGGTGATATCAGAAGAGGGATTAGGGGATATGATAGGATCTGGATTTATGGTAGTGGGTGATAAGGGCTCATGAGATGGAGTGATTGGATCTTGAGTGACAAGGGGATCATGGGATGGAACAGATGGGAGACTATGAACTTGAGATGGACTAGATGGGATGGTAGGATCTTGATGTGGAGGAGGGGATATTGCATGCTTTGGATCAAGCTCTTGGCATGACTCATCATGTGCAAGCGGGATGATAATGGAGGAATGTTGGATGGACTCCCCAAGTGGGTGAGGTGTACAGATGGAGGATTCATGAAGTTCAAGAGGAGGGATTATGGTGATACTAGGAGTGGAAGGGGTGGATTGGGAGGATCTAGGTGTATGAGGAGTGGGTTGGATTTGGTAGTCTTCAATGGGCTTGGCGGATCATAGAGTAAGAGATGGGGACTCAGTGGATTCATAGGATGTGATGGTTTCGACGGTTTGAGTGGTGCTAGGGGTGGTATCATCAATGATAGGTGTTGGGCGGGGAAGAGTCTCATCACCAATGACCGTGGATGATGGGTTGGGATGGCATGATTCCAAAACTTTAAGGTGTGGAGTGGGAGATGTCTTCTTTGCTATAAGTCCTTGGAGAATATTTGGAGTGAGAAACTTGAATACTCTAGGCTGAGATGGCATGGTAGGAGTGGATGAGGGATTATGGATTGGTGGGGGATTAGGACTTGGGATTGGTGGACTAGGATTAGATGGGGGAATGGAATTGGATGTAGGATTGGGAATAGATGGGGGATTAAGATTAGATGAAGGGTTAAGATAGGGGTATTAGAATGGTGAATTAGGACACGAGGATGCGAGTGGTGGATTGTAGTAAGGGTATTAGGATGGGAAGATTGAGGTGGCAGTTTGAGATAGGGAAATGTGGATGTCGGATTAGGATAAGAAGATGTGGATGTTAGACTAGGATAGGTTGGTGTGGATGTTGGATTAGAATAGGAAGGTGTGAATGTGGATTAGGGTGAGCATATTGGTATGGAATATTAGGGTAGTGAGTATATGCGGATGAAGGATTCAGATAGGAGGATGTGGGTGGGTTATTAGGATAGGGGTATTGTGATGGCAGACTAGGATAATAGGATGTGGGTGTTGGATAAGAGGATGATGTAGATGAAGGATATGATGGATATGATGGATATCCCTTGTCAATGGTAGCATAAGGAGCATGATTAGGCATGGATGAAGACATAACAGGATAACTCGAAGGGGTGATTGGATTTTGGAAAGCGGGTAGAGAAAGCTTACTAGTAATGATAGTGTCAAGGGAATCTATGTCATATTCCTCTTGATCGACAAGAATTTTGTTATCGTTGTCGACATAATTACAGTTTCCATTGACTACTATTGATGGAGGATAAGGATTCATGATGATGAAAGGATAAAGAGGATGGATACAAGATTTTGTATGGGAATGGACTAAAGCTCAAATCAGGATTTAGGTCAAGCTCATATTGGGATTGGAATAAAGCTTAGATTAGGATGATTGGATGATGTGATGGGATTGATTCTGACGATAGGATCAAATATCAAAGGATGATTATGACACCAAATCTACCTCAAGATGGAAGTAGATTTATTGGGTTGAAGGTGATTGGATAAGGATGCCATTGGATTGGATTTGATAAGATTGAATGATGGATCAGATAGGATGATGAGAGGGATTGGAAAAACCCGTTCGAAGATTACCCTAGGTGACTTAGGATACTGATTGATCAGATTAAAGGATGAATGGATGATTGCAACACCGAATCCACCTTGAGATTGAAAATGGATTGATTGGGCTAACGATGATGATTGACTGACTCGGGACAAATGACAATCCTAAGCAAATGTTGATGATGACGATCAAATCAGACACTTAGTTCAATTTGGATAATATCCCGAGATGAAGTTTAGGGGATTTGGATGGGGAAAATGATGATTTTATTGGAGGAACAGATAATAAAAATGGATGAACGAATACTAAAAATGAGTAAACAATTGATCGGAACAGATGAACGACTACTCGGAATGAGTAAACAAATTCTCACAACAGATGAATGATTCTCAGAATGAGAAGATGAAGGTTTGGAATAGATGAAAGATTACTCAAAATGAGTAAATGACTGATCAGGACTATTGAACGAGAGTTCAAAATGATAGAAGGAGGTTTGATATGGGTGAAAATTTACTTGGAATGAGTAAAAAAATGACCAAGACAACAGAACGAGAGTTCAAAATGATGAAAGGGGGCATGAAATGGATGAACGTTTACTCGGAATGGGTAACCGAATGATCAGAATGGCAGAATGAATATTCAGAATGGATGGATGAAAGGTTGAAATGAATGGAAGATTACTCAAAATGACTAAATGAATGATCAATAGGGATGGATGACCACTTGAAATGAGTAAACAACTGGTAAGAACAAATGAATGACTCTCAGAACGAGAAGACAAAAGCTCAGAATGAATGATAGATCACTCAGAATGAGTGGATGATTGATCGAAACGGGTGAACAAGAGCTCAAAATTATAGAAGAAGGTTTAGAATGGATGAATATTTACTCAGAACAGGTAAATGGATGCTCGATGGTGGAGGTTGACATTCAGAATGAGGAAATGAATGAATAGGACAAAATTGAAGAAGATGGAGGGAAGGATGTTAAGATTTGTTTCGATATCCAAAGATCTTGACTGTAGATGGACTAAAGCTCATATTAGGATTTTGGTTAAGCTCAGATTGGGATTAGATTAAAGCTCAGATTAAGATTGGATTGAAGGATTTTATGGGATTGGTTCCGCCGGTTGGATATGGGAATTGGATATTTTTATTATTTGTTTGCCAAGTTTTTGCTGCAAAGGGGCGAATCTTCCCTCACAAAGGGGTGAATTTTCCCTTCTGGGGTGAATCTGCCCTCATAGAGGGGCGAATTTTCCCTTCTACATGGCATATTTTCCCCAGTACAGGGCAGATTCGCCCCACTAAAGGGAAAATTCACCCCACTGCTTTGTGGACTCTCTCAGTAGGTAAACAGGCTATTAGAATGAAGAGACAGGTGATTGGAACGGGGTGTTAGATAATTAGATTGAGGAAATAGATGATTGGATTGGGAAAATGAATGATAGGAGTGGATGAATAAGCACTCAAAATTGGTAAACAATTGCTTAGAATGGATGAAGGACTCTTAAGTCACGAAAAATGAAAGCTCGAAATGAGTAAATAATTCATTAGAAAGGATGAACAACTATCAGAATGAGATGGATACTTGGAATGGATGAAATATTACTCAAAACAAGTGAATGGAGGATCGAAAGGGATGAAAAACTACTTGGTCAAATGCATGTTTGGAATGGTCAAACAGAGGTTTGGAATGTCTAAACGAAGGTTTGGAATGGCTAAACGAAGGTTTAGAATGACAAAATAGAGGTTTAGAATGATTAAACAAAGGTTTGCAATGATTAAACGGGGGTTTCAAAGGTTTAGAATGAAAAATGGAGGCTTGGGATGATTAGATAAAGGTTTGGAGTGATTAGACGATGGTTTAGAGGCTAAATGGAGCTAAACGGGGTGATTTTGACTGTTCAGGAGGGAAAATTTGCCCCACTGCAACAAACAAGAGGGAAAATTCACCCCTTTACAGTAAACAGGGGGAAAATTCACCCCTCTGTTGTGAACAGTGACTTGGTTTCGATGAAAATGACTATGGCAAGGACTTAAAATGACAACAATAAGGCCAATTTGTCAAAAAGTTTACTAGTTTCTCACAAGAGAACACTTTTAAACAAGCACAATCCTACGATTAGTATTAAGGGTATGGCCAATAAAGGTCTTAATCTAGAATGCAAAAGGTTTCTAGGGAGTCCTTGATATACTCTCAGTATGTGAGGCACAACCGTGAACACCAGTCCGTCACAAGCATGAGTCGGGAACCCCAGCGAGATACTGAAGGGTTCGAGCCAACTCTTCATGTCTATCTAGGTATCACCCTAGCTTCAACGCTCCACCAATTACGATGTGACTGGATTGAGGTACAAATTTCGCTCTCCCCCTTTGTATACCCCACCAGTACGCGTGGTTGGGATCGTCCCTTGGCGTGATGAAATCCCCAAGCAGGTCCCACTAGAAAGAAGACACTAATCATTTCCAACTATTCCCCAGGCTCACATGAAGTGCAAGGGGAAAGTGAATATAAACTAATTCCCCCTTGGGTGACACAAAAAGATAGACACAGCAAGCAATGAATATTACTTCTCCTAATTAAACTATGTTCTTAGATTAACGAAAACAACAAGGATAGCTTTTAAAATCTGAGCAAACAGATAGCCCTGCAAGCAAATGTTAGTTGTTTTATCCTTTGTTCTTCATCAATTACACAAGAATATGCTGCAAAATGTTAGAAAAAACAAAAATATCCTTGCAAAAAATAATGTTAGGGGGTTAGGATATGAAAACAAAAAAAAATGGGAGCAAAAACTAAGCTAAAACGGTTGTTTTACCCCTCAAAATGTGTTGTTTTGGGGCATATTCTCCCCTCTGCAGTAACCAGGAGGGCATAGTTGCCCCTTTGTAGTGCACAGGAGGGTATAGTTTCCCCTCTGCAGTGACCAGGAGGGCGTAGTCACCCCTCTGCAGCAAATTTGTTAGAAACAAAATATGGAAGAGGGTGTATCTGTCCTGCTGCAGCAAACTTGTTAGAAACAGGATATGGAAAAGGGGAAAGTGAAAACAAACTAATGCCCCCTTTGGGTAACACAAAAAGACAGACACAACAACCAACAAATATTACTTTCCCTAATTAAACTATGTTCCTAGATTAACGAAAAACCACAAGGATAGCTTTGGAAATCTGTGTAAACAGAAGGTCCTGCAAGCAAACATTAGTTGTTTTAGTCTTCTTTCTTCATCAATTACACAATAATATGCTGCAAAATGTTAGAAAAAACATAAATATCCTTGCAAAAAATAATGTTAGGGGTTTAGGATATGAAAACAACAAAAAAATGAGAGCAAAAACTAAGCTAAAACTACTATTTTACCTCTCAAAATGTGTTGGTTTGGGGCGTATTTTCCCCTCTGTAGTAACCGTAAGGGCATAATCACCCCTTTGTAGTGCACAGGAGGGTGTAGTCACCCCTCTATAGTGACCAAGAGGGCGTAGTCACCCTTCTACAGTGAAATGTTAGAAAACAAAGTTTAATCAAGGGTGTAGTCGCCCTCTTGCACTGAAATGTTAGCAAGCAAAATTCAAACCAAGGTGTAGTTTTCCTTCTGTAGTAAAATGTTAAAAAACAAAGTTTTAATCAGGGGCGTAGTCACCCTTCTACAGTGAAATAGAGGACGTAATTTCACTTTTGCAGTGAAACAAAGGGCGTAATTGCACTTCTGCAGTGAAAAAGAGGGCATAATTGCACTTCTGCAATGAATAGGAGGGCGTAGTCGCCCCTCTGCAGTGACTAGGAGGGTGTATTCACCCCTCTGCAAGGCACAAAAGGGTGTAGTCACCCCTCTGTAGTGACCAGGAGGGTGTAGTCGCCCCTCTGCAGTAACCAGAGGGTGTAGTCGCCCCTCTGTAGTGTACAGAAGGACGTAGTCACCCCTCTGTAGTGATCAGGAGGGTGTAGTCGCCCCTCTATGACCTGTTCTTGCAAACAATCTCAACAACAGCAAATTTTAAATAGAGGAACCTGCTTATGGGTCCCACCAGGCATGCCAAAAATGTGATCCTAAATATTAGTCCAGTTCTAACTATGAAAAATAACTAAAATGCAATGAGAAAAAACACAAAGGGACACTTCAAGATTAGCCTAAGGAATGATAAAGCAAAGAAACAAGATAAAATGAAGATTGTAATATGCTTATACCTTCTTTGCTATTGAAACTCCTTGGTTGGCCCTTGATTTTGATTGCTTTGTGTACTCCTTGGATGGCTCTTGATGTGGCTAAAGGCAAGATCAACTATGTGGTGGAATGCAAATGCAAAGGTGGATAAAATGGATGGTTAGATGAGAGAAAATGAGTGCACAAAATGACAGCATAAGGTTGCTCAAATGACTAAGTCTTTTTTTTTCAATGCCTTAGAGGAGGGGGTATTTATAGAGGAATTTGAATTCTCTAGAGAATTCAATGGTTGAGATTGAGCCACCAAGATCACAATGTAGGTCTATGGTGAGTTGAGGACTCACAAGCCCTCACATCTTGACATGTGTAATGTGAAGTGGCTAAGGGTATGATGATGTGTAAGTGAGGTGGAATAAGGACAAGTGATGTGTAAGAAGGACATGTACCTTGGAAGTACATTGGGAGATGAAAAGATTCCTTGGAGGAATAAATGTGAATTAAAAATTCACATGCTTGGGAGAATCTAGTGGATAAGAGAGGGTCTCCAAAAAGGAGGGAGTTTGTCACATGTGACTTGATGTGACAAGTCAAAGATTCTAGAAGATGCATGGGAAAAGGGGATTCTAGGAGGAATAAAATGTGAATTAAAAATTCACATGGGGAAGAGGGAAACCTAGGGTGAATAAAAAGGAATTAAAAATTCCTTGGGGGATGGGGAGATTTGACCAAGGTACTGATTAGGCTTAACTAATCAGTAATCAGAGGATAATTAGGGGTTAATGAGGATTAGAAGCCAACTTTCAAAATTTGGAGGATGCGACACATCCTAATCAAGGATTAGGCATGTGCACATCCCTAATGAAGAGATTAGGAGATGGATTAGGATTAGATGAAAATTACATGAGGAATTAAATAAATGTAATATTTATTTAATTCATTTGATGAAAAGGGGATTAAGGAGGGTAAGGTATTTAATTATTAATTAAATACCTTAGGGATTTGGCAGAATTAAGGGTATTTATTAAATAATAGTAATATTACTTAATTAACTCAGATAAGAGAATGTTTAGATGAAAAGTGATAAATTTGGATAAATTAAGTGTCCAAATTTGGATGTCTACAGTTGTATCACATTCTATTTTAAATTTGAATATGTCTCCCATGGATAAAGCATTGTTCTATTACTTTGGTTAACATTAGATTCATTGAGTCAGCCCTACCTTTCAAAGAACAAATTCTTAAAGAATATTATTCAGACACCTTATTTTGTTTTAAAGCTTCATGTGAGGTCACCCATTCTCTGCTTTAGATGATTATTTGTTAAAGAATTTTTTAGATTCTTGAAGGATTTCATCTAATTTGCATCATATTGGAATGTATTTTTATTTACAATGTCAGTGATAAATGGCTCAAGAGTATCATTAAGTACATTGTAGGGATCGCCCACCTGGGTCTTGCAGAGCCCGAAGTGTATAGGGAAAGTATAGAAATCTTTCACCTAGTTGTTGGCCAATCCTCACAATTTTTTATCATTGAATTATGGAAAATTCATAGACAATTGATGAGATCAAGTTGGTTCATTAAAAACAACCAGCACAAGTCATGCTAGAGACTGCTAGAGAGCCGAGCTTCCAAATTTAGAAGGATTGGGACACATTCACAGAGGACTTAGAGCAATGTTGGGGTTTCACGACACCAAAGTTCAAGACCCTATGAAAGTCCATTTGGGTCAGGAGAGGAGGGTAGCACAAGCTAGACCTATTTTCGCATGTTTTCTTTTATATGCATTCAAATACTTACATTTTTTATCAAGCTTGCGAGCTCCATTTTTGGGATACATAGTGATATTGTATTGTGACACCATTTTTTGATATATACATATATATATATGTGAGATACATGATTTTTGGCAGTGACTATATGGTGTTTACGATTCTATGTTATGGATTTATGATGTGATGTTGCGCCTATGAATTTTATGTTTATGCAATGTTCCTATATGATGTGGATCATGGACTATGAAGTGATGTTATGGATGTCCTATATATGGTTTATTCTTATACATGATTAAATGATATATTAATGGATGCACATGTTTATTTCCTATGCTTATGTATGTTATGATGTATGGATGGATACCTATATGCTTGTGACATGTTTCTTATGTGATGTTTATATGGATGATACACTATTATGGATATTTGGTATTTTTTTGATACAATATGGATGGCTTAATATGCATATGATAATGATACTTATGATGTCCTAACATGATCATGGATGCAAGATGGTACTACTAATGCATTTATTTTTGTCTGTCACAGTACACCATCAGGATTTCTACAAGGGATGGATGCAAGGAATTTTAGTGTGGAAATAAATTGCGAATGAAGGATGGAATGCACAAATGAAGTAGATGAATTAGGACCTACTATCAATAGATCTTGTTAATAATAAATTATTGAGCTCTTATTTTATTGCATAATTATTATCATAGAACTTATTATGGTAATGGATAACAAACACTGGGGTATGACATAGACCAAGGTGTGACATGTTATCCCTTGCAAAAAAAAAAGACACGCAACAGATAAGGAATGTCATGACGCAGAATAGGAACCATAGAACTGATGAGCCTATTTTTTGGTCTAATTTTGGGTAGAATCTATAGTCTATTTGCTAATAGATGTCATGGACTTTAATGCTTAAGTGTTAGTATTGGCATAATGTTTCCCTCAAACCATTGACATTTGATAATATCTTATCTATGAAAGCTTTAATGACATTTGGCATAATATGTGGGTTATCTATATTGATTTTGCATGTGATTGATGAATGTTTAAAGTGGTTATAGATGTGCAGTTATTATGTGTACTAACTCTTTCATGTAGATTTAATGTACCAAGTTGAGGAAGACACCACCAGTTGGGCATGCACCATAACTTCTAGCTGAGGAATCGCTCCAAGTCAAAGGAAATCGATAGCAAATATTCTTCATGAAACTGAACGTAATTTCCTTGTAGTGGACCTTAATGGTCAAGCATTCATGGGTGTTACTATTGTTTTGAATCTATGCTTTACTTGCATGTTTGGCCAGATTCCATGCATGTGTAACCGCCATCGCTCCACTTTCCCCTGTTTTCCCTAAATGGCATCCTCCCAGTTGTGGAGTTGATTGTCTTGTTTAGCTGTAGTATAAATAATAATTTGATGCTCCTTCTTCAGGAGGTTGTACGCTTTGATATTGTACTTCCATTCTCTAGTTTCAGTAATATAGATACATTACTCTTTGTATGCATGATTTACAGTGAATGAAATAAAATTCTGAGTTCGAGCATCTGAGTTCTTGGTAGTTTAGAGGATACTTATCCAAGGGGGCCCACTTGGTGAGTAATCCATCTTCTTAGTTTAGCACTAGTCTACTATTCCTTGTTATTTAATACTTAGTTAGAAATATGGCATCGACTATTCCTGTAGCCACTAGAATTCCATTATGTGACTATTCCTACAGCCAAAGCAGATAGAGTAGTTTCTTGTTTGTTGTTCATATTTTCATTCTTGTTCTGCATTTCAGCTTAGCATAGTTGTTGGTTGATGTTCAACATTTTCTTCATTTCTTTCTAGCAATTTACTTTCAATATTGTGTTTCTTAGTTATAGAATGCAATGTCTACTTGAGCCCCTAGTGCACATATTGTGTTGACCCATTTCAAGTTCACTTCCCTGGGTTGAAAAGTTAAATGCACCTTCATGATGATTGAATAGCTATTTAGGTTAGATGTCCAGTCTCTGAATCATGGTTGTAAAGGCTTAGTTATTAAATCATTGTAGGAGGCCAACAAGAACCTTGTCAAAACATGTGAGGAAGTAACCACAAAGAACATTGATCCTGACACAAGAAAGCATTTTATTTTAGCTTTAGCTTGCACAGGATGTTTTGATTATTCCAAATGGAAAATTTAGACACATACAAGGAACCAAGTTGCCCCATCCATATTGCCAAGATAAATTGCAAACATAAATCAAAGAGAAAATAGGTCATGATCCATCCTCGCTCCTCTAAATCCTTCTTGGGACATCCTTGAGGTGTATAGTAACATGACCAAAGAGAAATCACTAAAAAGATAAAACAAACAGGACCAACAAAGTCAACAACCATTTAGATCATTTTTCAATGATTATTTGTATGATCAAATTTTTGATAGTGATATTGTCTGGTTTCAGGAATGGTACACCTCATATAAGACCAATGATAGATTGGATCTAATTTCAAGAATGCAACAACTTGTATAATACAATTAGATGGGATTTACAGACAAAGTTTGTTGTGAAGAATGAAGCATGTCATATAAGACCAATGATAGATTGAATCTAGTTTCGACAATGCGACATTTTGTATAAGACTGTTTGATTGGTTTGATTGTTTAGGCCACTAATCTATGATAGTTGAAGATGCATTAGATAGTTTTCTCATTATTTCACAATTTTTATAGGCTCAATTATCTTATTTTATTGTTGTTTGTGTCTAGTCAAAATGTGAACCTTAACAAGGGATAGCTTTATTGTGAGACATGAACAATGACAAATTTAGACCATGTTATGAAAAACCCTAAGGGACTAACTTGGTGCTTTAAGGGCTTATCAATGATGGTATTGCCTACGTTATACACATAGAGACTTCATAGTTCGACTGGAATTTGACCATGGATAGTTTATTATGTCAGGTAGATCATGACTGATTCGACTCGAAAAACCCAAAGGGATTAATCTGGTGCCTTGGGGGCTCATCGATGATGGCCTTTACTACATAAAGTCGTAGAGGAAACATAGTTCGATCATTTGGATTGATACTGACTTTGACTCTATTTTTGGAATTTTTTGACACTATTTCATTTTTTTGGCTTTTGATGTTTTCAAAAAAATATATATATATGTTTTATAAGTTTTTTGGATTTTTATGTTTCTAATTTTTTTTGGGTTCTTGATTTTTCTAAAAAAAATTGGATTTTTTATGTTTTCTAAATTTTTTTTGGATTTTATATGTTTTCTAAATGTTGCTACCATGTCTAGGATCCCATACGAAACCCAAGTCTAAGAATTTCCCCAATTTAGGTATAGGACCAACATATTATGGGTGAGGGGAGGGATGAAATTGTTATGGATGGCTACAAAAGGCGAAAGATGCTAAATGCCAACAGTCTCAACCATGAGAAGAATAACTTGTGTTTATTATGGGTAGAGTGATACATACAAAGGATAGTTGAAAGTGGAAAAACTCAATAGAATGGTAGTAGATGATGGAACAAAGACTGACTACACATAGCACCTGTTTACCAGGTTTTCACCATGGTGCTTGCCCAAAGTGCCACCGAAGTGGTTTTCACTATTGGACAGATTATTTCTCTTTACTATTTTCTTTTTTTTCTCTTTTTTTTTTGGTTTTTCTATTTTTTTGGTGCCACCAAGATGCCTCTTTGCTTGATTTTCATCAAGTGACAATTTTTTATTTTTATTTTTAACATTGACAGGATTCTATGAAAGCTAGATATAGTACGTGCAGAGGTGCATGTTGTTGATAGGATCTGGTAGTGGTTCACCTTTAGGAGTAGAAAGCTAATAGGCTTCAAATCTATATGTTGTTATGATGTAAGGACCCAATCAATGAGTCTCAAACTTCCTTGGTTTCTCTCTCTATTTGATTCTTTAAATTTTCTTTCAAAACTAGGTCAACAATGTCAAAATTCCTAACTCAAACTTTCTTATTATAGCTGCAACAAAGACAGTTTGGATATGCTTGTAAATGGACCAATGAATTTTGTCACTTATCCAATAATTCTAGCTCATGTAGAAAATATATATAATATTCTTCGTCATCAATAAATTGTTGCATAGATACTCTCAAATATGGTAACTCGACCTCAATGGGAAGAATGTCTTCAAATCAAAAAATGAGGGAATATGGAGTGGCTCTTGTGAGGGTGTGGATGCTAGTGTGATAGACCCATAATTTTGGATTGAGTTGGATATGCTAGCCATGGCCAACGCCTTCGACAGTCTCCTTTAGGATTTTGAGGATATTTTTGTTAGATGCCTTAGCTTGGCCATTTCCCTGGGATAGTATGGAGTGGTGAAGTGATGTTGGATGTGGAATCTCTCGCATAATTCATGGACATCCTAATTTTTGAAGGGATGACTGTTATATGTGACAATGGATTGGGGAACACCATACTGGTATATGATGTAATTATGGATGAACTTGGATATTTATTTACCAGTAATGTAGTTCATTGGAATAGTTTCAATCCATTTAGTAAAATGTTTAGTTGCGATCAGGATAAATTTATAACCATTAGCACAAGTAGGATGGATCTTTCCTACGAGGTCAAGTCCCCATTGAGAGAACCACCACAGTGATGTAACTGGATGAATTTCCTCAATATTTGCATGCACAAGATCTTTGTTTATATGACATTGGTGATATTTCTTGGCAAAGTGATAGGCATCATGTTCCATAGAGGTCTAATAATATCTCATTTACATAATTTTCTTGGCTAAGGTAGGGCCAACAAAGTGAGCTCCACATATACCATTGTGTACATCTTGTAAATCCATTTGTGCTTAATCTAAATCAAGATATCTTAGGATGGTTCTATCTAGACTACAACAGTAAAGGGTATCGTCAATGATGACATATTTAGATGCTTGTTGAATAAAGGTCTTACATTGGTTAGAGGACAAGTCGAAAGGGATAATTTGGTCATGCAAGTAGTCATAAAATTCCTTATACCAAGGTGAATCAAGACCAACAAGTTCACACATGATCTTAAATTTGGGTACATCGAATGTGGGGATTAACAATTGTTCCACCAAGAACTCATACTATGGCACATTATTAGGTATATCCAAAAGAGATCTGATGGTTTCCATTGCATCAACTACTTTGTTCTAGATTCTTGGGATCTACTCAAAGGTGATGACATCGAAGTATATCTTAAAACTATTGACCATGTGTTTGTAAGGTGTGATATTTTCATCTTTTGTATCATAGTCATTATTAACTTGATGAACGACCAATAGGGAATCACCATAGACTTGTAAGTTCTAGATTTTCCATTTGGTAGCCATGTAGTCCTATTAACAATGCTTCATACTCATCCATGTTATTTGTGCAAGGAAATTCCATTCTATATTATTTCACTATTGAATCCCCTTGAGGTGTAGCAAAGAGGATATCATCTCTTGAACCATGATTTATATAGGACCCATCAAATTATAATTTATGTCATAGATGTCTCTATTTTATAGATAGATTCATCAATAAAATCTGACACTAGAGGGTGATCCACTATTACTAGTACGTCTACAAGTTGATCAACTATTACATGTCCTTTCATTTCCTTATGATCAATGCATTCTATGTCATATTCACTTAAGGTCATAACCCATTTTGCTAGCCAACCTATCAAAGTTTCTCTACTAAGTAGATATTTCAAAGGATCAATCTTAGCTATAAATTTGGCTCAATGGTTCAACATATAGTGTTTAAGATTTTGTGTGGAAAAAACAACAAGGAATGCTCATTCAATGGGACTATAATTAAGCTCATATCCTACAAGAATGCAACCGATATAATAGATAGCCCATTCCCTACCATCATTGTCATTTTGTGCTAGCAATCCCCCTAGTGTTGATGTGGTTGTGGATATGTATAATATTAGGTGTCTACCATTAATGGGAGGCATAAGTAATGGAGGATTCAATAGATAATCCTTTATTTGTTGAAATTATTCTTAACAACACTTGGTTCATTTGAATGGGACTCCTTTACGTAGCAAATGTTGAAATGGGTGACACTTGTCTCCTAATTGAGAAATAAACCTTCAAATGGACTGTAATATTCCTTGTAAAGTGTGTAATTGACTTATGTTCTTTGGTGGAGGCATGTCCATGATAGCTTTCACTTTCATAGGATCGACTTTAGTACCTCTTTGAGAGACACTATATCCTAGGATTTTTTTCAGACTGGACCCCCAAAACACACTTCTTTAGATTTATCTTGACTTTATATTCTTCCAACCTTTTGAAAATCTTGTCCAAGACTGTCAGATGCCTATCTCTTGATAATGATTTTCCTAGTAATTCATTGGCATAGCCTTCCATAAATGTATGCATGTGGTCATGAAATCTGGTATTCATAGCTCTTTGATAAGTTGCATTAGAATTCTTGAGACCAAATGGAATTACATTCCAAAAAAAGGTACCCCAAGCACAAGTGAAAGTTGTTTTATGTTGATCTTCAGGGGTAATTCTAATATGATTGTATCTTGAAAACCACCTATAAGCAATATCATCTCATATCCCATTGTGAGGTCTACTATGATGTCAATATTAGGCAACAGGAGGTCATCTTTAGGATAAGGTTTGTTTAGATCTTTGAAATCTATACATACTCTAATACCACTAGTTGGTTTGGTAATAGGAACAAGATTTGATATCCACTCTTCATAATCTATTGGGAAAATGAACCCAACATCCAAAAGTTTCTTCAATTCTGCCTTGACTAGAAGTGCAATCTATGGATGCATTTTTTTTCAATTTATGTTTGACTAGTTTAGCATTTGTAACCAATATAAAATGATGTAGAACAAGCTTGGGGTCTAATCTAGACATATTGGCATATGAACATGCAAAATTGACTTGTCTCTTAGAGAAGAAAGTGATGAACTCTAGTTTTTTTTTGGTGGTCAAAGATGCTACAAAATGAATAATTCTAGGATTATCTTTTGTACCAAGATTGGCTTCTTATAATTTTTCCATGAGAAATGGTGGCCTCTCTTGATTTATGGGGATATTGTCCAACCTTCCATCCTTAGGTGCTTGAAAGAGGTTTTCACCTTCAGATACATCCTTTATTTTTACTTTTTCTTGGTCTAAAGGCACCTTTCAATTTTCACCTAGAGACCTATACTTTTTATTTTTCTCACTTTTGCAACTAGAGGGTTGGATAAACTCTCCAAAGTACATTGTGTTGTAGATTTCTATGATAAAACCAACTTTATGATCCTCACTTGGTATCCCTTCTCGAAGTCCCATGAACTCAGCTATTGCTTTGTCGTTCTTGAATGTGCCTAAACTCAATGGTCACTATTGATCCCAATCTATTAGTTATGGGTAAATGAGGTGTAAGTCATCATCAATATCATTAAGGTTCAATGAATAGGAAGATATGGTAAATATGGAGGTATCATAAGGGTCCCAAAAGGTTTTGATCCAAACAAGGCCAATCGTAGGTTTAGGTTGGGATGAGGATAGGTCAAGTTCAATGAAAATATCAACTAGGTCATAGTTACTGGATGTGCAGGAATCCCACTCCCATTCATTGGAGTCAATTTCGGTATGGTATTCATCAGAAGTCTTGATTTTATTTGAAGCATCAACACTTTCACTCAAGGGAAACTTAGTAGTAGGAGGACTCACCACTAGTGGTACATACCCTAACCCAGTATTCTTTAGTAACCGTGGAGGAAATATCGGTTTTGTCATTCCATGCTTGTTCAAGCCAAGACCATTATGTCCATCATAACCTTGTTGTTTCATGATCTTGAACCCTTTTGAATATCCCTCAACCAGTAATTTCTTAGGCTTATTTTCCTCTTCATCATTGTAAATCCATGTAGAAATGTCTTCGCCTATAGACTCTTCACTAAACTCACCCCATATGGTAAATGTGGTAGGGGGATTACATATAACAATTTTAGTCTTATTCTTGGTAGGACGAGACTTGTCATGAGATTTTGGAGATATGGGAAGATTTCCAACACAAAATAAACTCTCCATATTATATTCACCATATCCACTGTGATGGTTGGACCTTAGACTCGAAAAGCATAGTGGATGGAGTGGATGATTTGACTAGAGAAGATGGATCAATGTAATGTGATGAGGTGGAGATTAAGGCTACTCAATTAATAGGCACTTAACATTCCGTGGTCCCTTTCAAATTACTACAATATTGGAAGGGGTGGGGATCACCTAGTATAGTGATTTTGATGTCATTATGAGGAAACTTGAGGCATTGATGGTATGTGGAAGGGATGGCCCTCATGGCATGGATCCATGGGTGACTGAGGAGAAGATTGTAGGGTAAGTCTAGATCTAAGATTTGGAATATTGTGTTTTGAATGACAGGTCCAAATCTTAGAAGTGTGATTATACCCCTACATGAGCGTTCAACATCGTCATAAGCCTTGATAATGATTTTCTTATATTTTTCTATACAAGCTTCAGAGAATCCCAATGTTGTGACCAATTTTAAGGTGCATATATTTAGACCTACTCCACCGTCTCCCAAGACTCGTATGATTTTATGTTTATTAATGTATACCTTGAGGTACAATGGGTCATTATGGTTTGGTTTATGCATGGAAAGATCTTGCTTAGAAAATGTGGCATGATGGGTGGTGGCTAAGTATCCTACCATGGTCTAAAATTGGTTAACATTTAGGTCATTAGGAATGGATGTCTCTTGTAAGGACTTTTTTAGGATGGCCCTATGCTCAAAAGATATACAAAGCAATTCTAGAATGTATACTTGTGCAAGAATCTTTCATAAATGGTCCA